>CAJNIZ010001481.1:8160-34844 GCA_905231905.1 Symbiodinium pilosum
GTTTAGGGTTTGAGGCTTCGTGGTTAAGTTGGGTTTGGGGTTTAAGATTGAACCCTGAAACCCATTAATTCTGAAACCCTTTAATTCTGAAACCCTGAACCTGTAAGCCCTAAACCCTTAAGCCCTAAATCCAAAACCCCTAATCCTTAAATCCGCTTGAGTGGGGTTTGAGATTCATGGTCTCGGGGGTCAAGGCTTCTTGTCTGGCCTTTGAAGTTTAGGGTTCTATGGAAATTCAACAGGAGAGGAGTGTAGAGCCATAATCTCTAATAGTACCTAGCGAAAAAACAGATAACAAGCTTTACGAGCATGATCTCTACATGATGTCTCATAAGGCCCCTGGTGCTAGATATCCTTGAGGTCCATAGGTGTACCCCTATTTTGGGTGCAGGGATTTAGAGTTAAGCATGTCCCTATTTCAAGAAACTCCCATAGTAGGGTTCTTTAAGCCGGGAGGAGTGGTGCCGAGGTGTGGGGACCCCAGGGATACATGGGGATCATACAAAATAACATATAGGAGTCCATATGGGAGATTCCCAAAATTGGGGGGTTCCCATTTTCGGGGTGTCGATAACAAGGACTATCGTATTTTGGGGGGTTTATATTGAGGTCCCCTCTTCTGGGAAACTGCCATATCAAGGATTCTACAGGGTAAATTTTGAAAAGCCTCCATATCAGGGTCCGGGTGAGGAGTAATTGGGGGTCTAGGCTTTAAGGGTTAGGGTTTCGGGGTTTAGGGGTTAGGGCGGTTCGGGTTTAGGGTTCACGGTTATGTGTGCAGGGGGGCTATATTTTCAGGTTCTGGGTAGAGCAATCTTGGGGCGATGCGGAAGATGTCATACTGAGGGTCGAATTCTTCTTGGAAATTGTAATCACCCTCCGCTACTATCAGCCACTCCCCGCCCCTAATCATAAACATTCCTCTTTATGTATGACTCTGAAAATGTGTGCAGTATTTCTGATTAGAGGGTGGGGGATTGTTATTAAAGGGGGTTATCTGCCCTGCTAAACCCTGTTTAGCGCCCTTTGCGGCAGCAGTTGCCCCCTCAGTGAACGAGGGCACGCACACTGACCTGGATACTTCCCCCACTGAGTAACAGGCCAATAAGAATTAAATATGAAAAGCCTAGGTTGTGCCCTTCATAGTACCCCTTTTATACAAGGTTAAGGCGGCTGATTTCGTAGAAAGAGTCAGAAGTTCCTGCTTCTGAGTGGAGCCCATTTCACCCTGAGACCCTGCTCGCAGGGTCCAAATACCCGAAAGTTAAGTAGGTACTTTGGGATGTGGGTGGTGATAGTTGTAGTATAGGTTTCGGGTTGGTAAACAGGGGGCTTCCAGAGGGGCCTTGGAAATTAACGGAGAGCGACGCAAACGCCTGAATGAGAAACAGTATTGTTTCCGCGGTTTAGGGTGTAGAGGGTTCAGGGTTTCTCAGATTTGAATCATATTCTGCCCATTATTTTTGGTAGCTCTCCCTCTTCAAGACCCTAAACCTTTTAAACCCCAAACTCTTCAAGTATGGCTATATTGCATTTCTATTTCCGAATATCGGCACATCCCCTCAGACATCTTACGGCCTTAGCGGAGTCCACCGATGGCCTCCGCAGAATGCTAGAGTTTAATAAAGGGATTTCGGATTTAGGTAACCCTAACCCCCCAAATCAGGACCCTATAACCATCACATTGTGATAGTCATCGCGTGCTATTTTTTGGCGGGTTGCGGCTACCAAAATCCCTTGTCCGGGTCCGGGTTTTCCACAGTTCGACAGAATCCCGGACCCCCTACAAGGCACACCAAAGCGCTGACCAAAGGGACTCTACTGGGAACCCCAAATAGGGAACCACAAGAATATTGCAGGAATATCATGGAATATAAGGACTCTGGTAGGTATATTNNCTATATTCTTGGGGTTCCCGGTTTGTGGTTCCCAGTAAGGTCCCTTTCTTGACACTAGACCCTACAACTCTAAACTCTATGCTCCTATAGTTAGGGTTTACGTAAGTGTTTAGGGTTTAGGGTGCCCTCTATATCCTACGACCCTGAACCCCAAAGCCTAGGTATATGATATACACCTATATCTCCTTGCAAGCCCGCAGCTCCCATTTCATGTTTCATTTGATTTTTCCACGTGGTTCTGAATTTTCGGGGATCATGTCCCTAAACCCTACCTGGGACTCACTAAAGCTTTAGCCCGTAAACCCTGAGTTTAGCATGACCCAGGACAGGATGCACAAAGGGAAGAGATCTGTGAACTGGACAGAGCGGCATTGAGCCACCTGGTTGAGAGTTCATGGTTTAGGGTTCAGCGTTAACCATAGACCCTCTAAACCCTAAACCCTATCCCTACCCATTAGGTTTTAGACCTCGGTGTGCTAGGCATTGCAAAACCGAAGTTTCGCAATATCTCTCGTAATATCCCTCTTTATAGGGAAAGGTAGTTTAGGGCTGAGGGTTGCGGGTTATGTCTCAGCGTTTCCCAACAGCATCCTTTCAAGGGTAACTTATATCCGAAATCTAGGGTTCAGCCAGTCTTCGAGGTCTCTGCCAGCCGCGTAAGCTTCTTTTTTCTCTGTTCACTTTAAGGAGTTTAGACCCAAAACCCAAACCCTCAACCCTATATAACCCCTTGAGGAAGTGTAGAATATAGCTCACATAATCCTTATAACGGCCATGTCAGAAGGCAATGAACGGACTACCAAGGCTTGCGTCTCAGAGGTGCCGAAGGCACTCTCAGGCCTGAGGGGTTTAGGGTTTAAATTTCAGGGTTTAGAGTTTAGGTTTTGTTGGATTAGGGTTTGGGGGGAATATGCATTCACTCCTACAAGCAGTTTATTTGGGGTTATCAAGGGGGATACTATGAGTTGAATTATAGCTTATATGGGAATATATACGGGATGTACAGGGTCTAGGTTTTGTATGGGAATATGTGGGAATAGACTGGTATTTGGGGATATGTGGGGATTCGGGACAAGACAAAGGACGCGGGGATTGCAGAGGTGATTCTGGGGATCAGTGCCAGTTTCCGAAATATATTACCCTAAACCCTAAACCCTGGAATACTGGTCGAGCTGGTTTAGCGCTCATCGCAGGAGTTGAGGGTTTAGACCTGAAGAGCTTGAGGCTTACGCCTTGGAAATTAGTGTTTCGAATTTGGAGCTGAGAGCCTCGGTTTGAGGGTTTAGTTGGGGCTCTAGGCATTTACGGATGCCCAAAGCCTGCAACCCTACATGCTAAAACACCACCCCTGAAAAATAGGCTTGCAGAAACGCCGCGTGAAAAAGCTTGCGCACCACAACCAGACGGCTTCCTCCCCTTGTAACAGGCTGGCAGAAGACCGCAACCCTCCAAATCCGCACAACAACAGGTTTCCTCATGTCATACAACCCCTGAAGTCCTACATCGGAGGGAATTTCAGGGAATGAAGCTCAGAAGCTTTAGCTACTGTTATTCCAGGTGCTTACCCCCTCCAGCACTAAACCCTCAACCATTATTTAAACCCAAAAACATAAATCCTTAACCACCAACAACCTAAAGCCCTTTGTTGCTGTTACAGAGTGCAGGCTGCAGACAAGACCTTGATCCCAAAACCCCGAAAGCTTAGTGCTCTAGGGTTGAGGGTTGATTGGTTCGGGGCTTAGGGACCTTGAACCCCAAAAGGGAGATTAATTAGACAGATTTTAAGGGAGATTCTCACAAGAATGGACAATCAAATGGCAAAGAAAACGTAGAACATGAACCCTGTAAACCTAGACCGCGTGGTTTCGGCCCTGCAGTTTAGGGCTTAGGGCTCTTGTAACTCCTGCAGTTTATGGGTTGTATTCACTAATAGGTGGAATAATCTCCCCATAAGATCCCTATAATCTCCCACTAGACCCTCGGCCCTAAGCACAAAAATTGAGAACCCTAAATCTTAGACCTTAATCCCCAAACCCAGAACCTAAATCCTAAATCCCAATCCCTGTACAACGCCTGACTTCTCAGGGATGCCGAGTGGGTTGCAGCCATCCTCGCGCATGGTCCTGCCTCGTACATCCCAGATGAAGAGGCAACATGGGGTGTACTCGTCTAGGGGGGGGTTACATAGGGTCTAGGGATTAGGGTTTAGGTTTCAGGGATTTGGGATTAGGGTTTTGGGGTTTTAACTCCTTGAAGGGGCTTATATAGGGGATGCGTATAGGGGACTACTGTATAGGGCCTGTATAGGGGTTACTAAAGCGGACACCCTGAGTTTATATAGACTTTGGCTCACATTGGTGACATAGTCATACCAGTAATAGCAATAGTAAGAGTAGCAGTAAGAGTAACAGCAATAGTAATAGTAATACGAACAGTAGGACTAATGGGAATAGTAATTGGCATAGCGAGAGTAATAGTAGGTCAGGTACAGTTGGGTGCTCTTGGCTTGTTCAGGAGCAATTTTGTCATGGCGCGCCACAGTGTAGGATGTGGGACCATGCGGGGCCCCACTCCCCGAAACAATCAGATTATCCCTATATAAGCCCAATATACTATAGTAGTTTCCATTTTATTTTCCAATATCCCAATATAAATCCAATATAGATCCTATAATCCCTATATAATCCCATTTTAGTAGTCTCCATTTTATTTTCCAATATCCCCCGACATATAACCTATAATCCCTACATAAGCCCATTTTAGTAGTCTCCATTTTATTTTCCCAATCAGTTCCGAAGCCCCCAAACATTCTGATAGGGGTGGTTGGTGTTGGTAGTAGCATTCGTAGTACTTCTAGGTATACTCAGTAGTATGAGAAGGAATGAGCGTGCATCCAAATTCATACCATTGATTGCGCTATCGCCACTATTGCGAACTCTAGCGCCAGTATTCGCGCTGATGCTGGTGCTAATGCTCCTCATTATGTCAGTGCTGGCACGACACCTGACACAGAAATCAACAAGACTAGCAATGTTGATTCAGCATATGATTCTGCATACTAATATAACTTGTTTTGAGCATTTAATCCCGTATCCCAAGTTTCTCAATCCCTACGGTGGGCCGGGGAAATCGTGCACCACTTAAATTAAAACCTCCTGACTATTGCAATTATTGGGGTACAAGGTACATTAGGTGGTGCAAGATTTCCTCCATCCACCATTCTGGAGCCCTAAGCCTCAAACTTGAAAACTTACTGGTGGTTAGTAGGTAATAAAGGAATATAGTCCCTGTATATTATATAACCCCTATATACTATATTCCCACATTCCCTACTAAAAAACCCTAAACCCTAAACCCCCAGTAAGATGAGGCCATGAGATTATTGGAACGGCTTGTGCGGCAGCTCCGTGACGAGTTCAAGAAGGACCAGGAGGAATCTCCACGCAGTTTATAGGGACGATTTCCAGGCTTGCTATAATGATGTTTTTCGTGGGTGGGCGTAGGCTTTACAAATAACACAAATACTAGCAATTATTCCCTGTAGTTAGTAGGTACAACGCAAGGAACTGCAGGCAATTGGGGTTACAGGCAGGGATTTGGGTAAATGATGCTTCAGGGTTCTGTACTCCCTAGGCCTTGAACCCTAAATCCTAAGCTCTAAGCCTTAAACCCTGAACCCTGAACTCGAAGTTCTAAGCCCTAAACTATTTTTTCAGGGTTAGCCTTAACTCCCATGAGGTGATTTCTTTGAGGGCGGTTGCGGTGGGGGAATAACTATCTAAGCCCCACAGTCAGGGTTCCTACCATTTAGGGTTTCGGGCGCTAAGCCCTTCGAAAGGTCCAAGCCGTAGGTTCCCATGTCAGTCACTCTCCTTTTGTCTCCCCAGTTTTGGGGCACTGTAGAGCTTGAATGACTACCCACATTCTCCTGCAATGCTGACAATCGCGAAACAAGATATTTCACACACCCATTCTAATTGTTCAACCCCCCTACCTAACATGTGTCCCACAGTTCCACGCTTGCAAACGTTTATTAGGAATGTGGCCTTGGAAGAATAGAAAACGAGTAGCCAAGGAATTGCCAGCTAGTCTGAAGAGCATTCTTGCTGACGTCTTCAGCGTGCTGGAGCGTGTGAGCAAGCTGCCGGTCAAGCAGAACAAGGTGCGGCATGGGTCGGGACACCTGTCAAAATCAGCGTGTTTTGGTGGACCCCATGTTATCGTTGGGTACCTCTGTAGTAGAAGATCTGGCTTTGGCAACTAGCAAGTGGAGGAATTCTTGCACATCAAATGAAACCCCAAGCTTAAGAAGTTGGAGTACCTAAGGGATCATCAGTCTGAGAATTTTTGGCTTGCCAGCATCGACTACCTCAAAACGAAAGCACAAGTTCTGACGTTAGGTGCATCATTATTGCACGGCGAAGCCGTTCTACATACATGCCTATGCTTACATTGGTATAAAATGCATGCACCTACAGGTCTAAACCCTAAACCGTAAGGGTGTACTTGTATACGTGCGGGGAAGTTCTGAAAGTTGTTGAAGAAGCATACGTTAGTTGGGCTCCTAGTATGAAGCGTGCCTCTGAATATTAGGTGCCGTATTATGATAGGGATCCAAAAAGGGACCATCATTTTGACAACCACCCATTTGTTCATCTTGAAGAGAACTCTCTGGAAACGAGTGCGCCAATGTGACGACACCAAAGCTGCTCAACTTTACAGGCTCCTGGTGGCTGAGAAAGAAGTTGCCAGGGGGGAAGTGAAGATACAAATGTAAATTTTTGGGGGGTTTCCCAAAATTTGGGGTACCTTTTTGGGTGTCCCCATAATAAGGATTATAGTATTTTGGGGTCTATATTGGGGTCCCCTTATTTAGGGAAACTACCAAATAGACGCATGTATCTGCATTGGTGTACGGTATATCTAAAGCCTAGCCCTTAACCTAGACCCTCAGCCCTGAACCGCGTGTGGGGAACGGCTTATAGACCATAATTTTGACAACCACCCAAATGGGTTTAGGTTATCGGACTTAGGAACTAATATTCTGGCTCTAAGCTTCAAGTCTCACCCTTGACGCAATGCGCATGATGGCCTTGGGCATGTACTTGGCTGCTGTCATGCAAGTGTACATGGACTTGATGTCTCATGCCCTTGTATGACTTGCTCCCTAAACCTGCGACCCCTATAATGAACCTCACACCCCAAGCACGCAGAGAGAAAGAGAAAGGGAGAGGGAGGGAGAGTGAGCGAGAGAGAGAGAGAGAGAGAGAGGACAAAGGGTAAAGCGAAAGGAGAGATAGTACGAACAAAGTACGTATCATCCACGCAGCTAAAAAGTCGCTGCCTGTATTTTTCGCGACATAAACCCTATGAGTCTATGAGCCCTAAACCCGAAACCCTAAAGCCTGAAACCTCAACCCTTAGAACAAGCCCTATAACCTAAGCCCTTGCAACCTCTTGTTCCCCTTTAGTAGATAGAACGTGGCTTTGGGTATATTACAATAAGATCCCCATATACCCCATATGGGGGACTATAACCCTATAACCTCAAGCCTAAACCCTAAACCTCAAACCCTACACCCTTTCTAACCTCATAACCGGACACCTGAACCCTTAGATACAGCGAGGCGTGGGTCAATGCCCATCGCTACCTGAAAAAGCAGCTTCGCCCCATTTGCCGCACGAAGCAGAAGCCACACCGCCGAGCGGCGACCTCCGAGCCTCAACAGGCCCACAGTTCAAAGCTTATAGTCCCCCTTAAGTAGATAGAATATGGGGTATATGGTGTATATGGGGATCTTAGTATAATATACCCAAGGCCATAGTCTATCTACTGAAGGGGAACTATAGGTACCTGGGGTCTGGGATTGGGTTGTTCTGAAAAAGCCGGATGACAGGCCTTCTGTACGTTTCTGCAACGATTGCGTACGGGTGGTGGGGTCTTTAAGGTTTGCTTGGATCTTTTCGAGGGTGTGTGTGAAGGTACTCGAAAGACAATGTCGAGGACAGTCAGAGCGTAGATGTCGCATCCGTTTCGGTGAATGTATATAGGGCCTATAAACCCTAAACCCCTAGGCTTTTTTAGAAGGAGCACGAGGAACAATCCTGCCGAATACAAGGAATTCATTGGGTGTATGTGGCCAGGAGCATATCAAGAAGCTTAACGGTCAAGGTTTAGGGTTTAGGGTTTAGGATTAGGGATTTGAAGAACTGAAGCCTTCAGGCGTGTCGTGAAACACACGCATATCTAGACTTCTTACACAGCATGGATCCCAGACAGTCTGCGTATGTCTATGGCAGCGTATATATATATATACATCTATATATATAGGAAGAGTGACACCTTTTGCATTGTATTCATGCATACATGTAGGCATTTTTGTAGGAAACTGTTGTTGCAACTGAAGTTTCTAGGCCCTATATCCGTGAACCCCTGAAGCCGGCACCACCAAACTCCTAGCCGATGAGCCCTGCACCCCCGCATCTAAGCCCGAAGCCTTAAAACCCTAAACCGTAAAACCCTAAGCGTTGAAGCCTAACGCCCTAAAACCCTAAGCCATGACACCTTGAAGCCGAAATTTCGGATGTCGGGGCAACTTGCATTTTGTCCTGGCTTGATCTTACCCTGGCCCAAGGGGACACGTCGGTGTCTTGTAACCAACCAACCAACCTAAACCCTAAATGCCCTAAATCCCAAACCCTAAACCCTAAACCCTAAACCCATGTTATCACTAAGCACAGCCAGGGCTCGGCTGCCCCCCTGGGCGCGGCACGTGCCTCTGGCAAGATGCGCTTGCAACTGGGATTAGGGAAGACTCTAAGGCTTAGGGTTGCTTAGGTTTAGGGTTTAGGGTTTAGGGTTTAGGGTTCAAGGTATAGGGTTTAGGGTTTAGGGTTCAAGGTATAGGGTTTAGGGTTTAAAGTTTAAGAATTAGGATTCAGGGTTTAGGTTCTACGGGTTTAGGGTTATCTGGGGTTATATGTGGGCATATAGGCTTCTGCAAGGTTATATAGGGTGACGTAGGGCCATATGGGGTTTTCGAGGATTGTACCTCTGGGTTTTAGGATGCTTTTGAGGAACCCCGAGCGGGCTACATTGCTTCAAAAAAGGGTTTTATTGGGGCCATATTGTGAAACGCTTGTAGGGGTAAGACCTTTGGGGGACAACCGTTGAAGCTGTTTAGGTTTAAGGGGTTAAGGGGCTTAGGATTTAGGGTAGTTATCCGGCCAAACCCCTATGTAGTCTCAGTTTTCATTCCAGTTTCATTTTCTTCGGGTTTGAGTCTCAGGAAGCGGCCCTGTAAACATTCTGGTCCCTTGAAGGGGTTGTTGATGCCCTGGGTTCTTTACTCGCCCGTGCAGCCTGACACAGGGTGTGACGCAGGGCTCAAATGGAAGCTATCTTGCAGTTTTTGAGCAGCCTATAATTTCCCTATTGATCCCCATATTCCGGTAAGTTGTCAAATTGTGGGTACGCCTTTAGGTCCCTATCGGCCCCTAGCATGTAAGACACAAAAACAAAAGTCCTCAGCGTTACAGAAGTACCCTCATGTCAACACGAGCACTGATGCAAAGTACTGTCCCTTCGCGTCGAAAGGAGACGCGTAAAGGGACAAGAGTCCTTGTCCGCCTCGGGGTGACAAGGAACTTACTTAGTTCAACTGGTTCCATGTTAGTTTGGTGGGAGGCTTGATGTTTTTGAGCCCCAGACACATAATTAGTTGATCGTTTTGGATTGTCGTCGTGTTTGAAGGGTACTCTACGGGAACAGACTTGCCAACTTAAGGGCACCGTATATAATACCTCGGGTCCTTGTAGTGTATAGTAAGGTATGTAGTATATACCGGCGCCCGATGTAACGGTATCTGACGTGCTTGGGTCCCATGTAAACAGTACGTGTAGATATAAGCATACAACATACCTACATGGAGTCTTGGAGTTATGCACCCACTTGGAAAAGGAGGTCAGCCTAAAACCTGAGCCCTAAACCCTAGTAGGCTTGGACCTTTGGGTTTAGGCTTTACGGTGTGCAGGCGATGTCGCGTGCTTGGGCGTGGCCGCGGGTTTGCGTTGCTTGTAAGCCAGTCATGCCTACGCACACTATAACCAATTAGGGTTTAAGGTTTCCGGTATGCATGCACGATGCATGACACCCCCGATAACAATAGTAAACTGGACGCGCCAGTTTACAGGCTCGCAGAAGGGGCTTGTGCAGGAATTTGCCGCGAGACTAGGTACGTGATAGCCCTTATACCCTAAACTCGAATGGAGGAGATGACCTGCTCACCTCTTGATGAGCCTTCTGCCTCTTCCATCGACAACGAGCGCAATCATTACGCCAGTGATAGGGTAGGGCTGCAAAGGGATCGAGCATGACGGCTCGGCATGCCATTTCGCAACATATTCATCTTTTGCTACAAGGCCGCTTTGCTCTGTGCTCAAGTCTCATGGTGAGAAGGCTACCCATCAGAACGATGCTCCAGCGGTTGGCTAGGCAGGTGATACAACAGTGCTGCTGCCGCAGTTGGCGGCTCTTTCTGGCACGCGCTAGGGTTGAGCCCTCAGCCCGCGTTCGGGGTCTGTCTCTTGACAGCAGAGACATTTACCTTAAGGGTCCAAGTCCAAGGCCCGAATAATAGGGTTTTAGGGCCCAATTTAGGGCCTTTTATTTGGGTCCTTGGACCTTAGGGTTAGTTTTGGTACCTTTGGGTTTTCAAAGCTTAGTCATGAACTGGTTCCCCAAGCCCAAACGTAGGGCGAACATCACCAGAACCCGTAGTTGTGTCGGAATTCTGGTTCGCACATGGGAAGGATTGTTGAACATGTTTGGGAGTTGTGGTGGACACTTGCAGCTTCTTAGGGTTTCGGATTTACCTGTCCCTGCACTGTAATACTTTTGTGAGGGTCTTGCGTTGAATCCCAATAAGGAGCCACACCAACCCTCAGGAAAAAAAAAGCATGGTCCAGGTAGATCCTCAGCCTTCAACCAAAGACCCAACACAGGTTCGATTTTCAGCCCTCACCCAGGAATCACCTTCCCTACTAATAAGCCCGCTCACAGTCCCAACAATAAGCCTGCCCCTTGATGTCTACAAGTGCTAATTTCGGGTGAGACCTTAACCATAAACCGCAAGTAGCACACCTCCTTTAGTATTGGAAGCAGGGGATTAAGTTTTTTTCCTACCGCCTGGATCAGCTGCAGGCGAGAGAGCTCCCGGAGTGAACAGCCCCCGGCAGCTAGATTGCTGTTAATCTGTTAAAGGTTTAGGGTTTAGGGGTCCAGGGTTTAGGAGAATAGGGTTTAGGGTTCAAGTAGGGTTTGGGGTTCTTCAGGTTGCGGGGTTTAGGGTGTGGGGGAAGGGGTTGTAACGCGGGCAAGGACAAGATAACGGATAAACCCTTAGCCACTAAACCCTGAACCTTAAACCCTAAAAAGTTTGACTTAAGCCTGTGTAGTCCTTCTTGAGGTACACGCCCGCCCTCCATGAATCAAGAAACCCAAATTTGGATACCATGATGGGTTCCGTTGAAAGTATTGTACAGTAACATAGGGTTTAGCATAGAATTCGAACGGGTGCAGCGGCAAGGTTACCATATGAAGATTCGAGTGGAAAATGATTTGTATACGGATTCACAAAACTTGCATTACGTTGCCAGAGTGAAGGCATGTTGTGAATCGCATTCTCTCCTTTAAAGGGTAATGTAACTTCTTCAACAAAACCCTAAACCCTAAACCCTAAGCCCAAATGTTGGACCCTCTTTAATAAGTGGGGCCCCCCCCCCCCCCCCCCCCCTAAACCTTACGCCATGGAGATCCACCCCTTTGCTCCCTTCAAGCACCAAGGTTTATAGGGCTCAGGGTTTAGACATAAGCGGATTTTGGTAGTCCATAACTTTATAATAGGACAGTGTCAGAGTCGTATGAAAAGGGTCCTTACTTTGGGGTCCCCCAGGCCCTAAATCTTATTCAGGCACGGATATTACCAATGGATTTGTGCCTGAGGCCTGTTGACCAAAAAGTTCGTTGGCTTCGACCTGCTTGAGCCAGCTGCGCGCTTCACGCGCCGCCTGTGCATGATGCGATCCATCGAAATTTGAAGAGGGGCAAAACCTAAACCCTAAACCCCTAAACCCTAAACCTTACACCCTAAACCCAAAAAGAACTGGTTGAGCCAAGGTTCCCCATGTTTCTAGTTTCAATTGTTTTACACATCTTTTTGGGGGGGGCTTTCAATACCCTCCCAAAGTATACAGGGAACCCTGTAAGTCAGACATGCATCCATAGACTGGATCTTGGTGGTCTAATTCCAAAATTCTCAGCAACCAGGTAAGATATTGTCCAAGTTGGACTCATTGTTTGCGGATAACACTAGAGTTTCGTTGTATACTTACCTAGATCAGCAAGTGTGCTCAGAGTTCAGCAGCTCAGCAGGGAACGGAATATGAAATGTAGACGACCATGGAGGTGTAGTGTTCAGGGTTTAAAGTCACCCTAAACCCTAAACCCTAAACCGCGCCCCTTTTTTCAAGAGGCTGTGCTGCCTGCAGTTTTGACCTTCATGGAGTAGGTGGACCGTCTGCGCGGAGTGGGGGTCCCAACTCATCTCCAGCATTAAGAGGTGCAACACGGTTACAATTTGGGTCATTCCCCCTCCCAGTAACTGTCCCTAAAGGGGCCTGATTAAGGGGGATCTTATAACTCTTATAACCCATTGTGGTAACAGTTACTGGGAGGGGGAATGACCTAAGTTACAATCATTGTCATTGTTGGTGATGTATTGCGAGAAGCCTTCTCTGCTCTAGGTTGATTTGGCCCGTCTTTTCTTCCTTAAAACACTTGGAGCGCTACTCACACAAAATAATTGCAGTAATACCTAGACGTCAAAAGTAGGTCAATGATGGCCCGAACCTCGAAAAATATCATTCTACTTAATATTGAGGCTCAGGGAGTAATAACTACAGCAATCCTAGTAGTAGTCGTAGTAGTAATAATATTTATAGTCTTGACATTTTCATGAGGCTTCAATGAGGGAATCCCCGCTCCTCCCAGCCGCGCCGCAAATTTCATGGGACCATAATCTTAACCATCCAAACCCAATTTTCCCAAGGATTTTACATATGTCTTCATGGAGCACTTCTGAATTTCTAGAAAGAAAGATATGGAAGGATTATAGGAGGATACTATAGCTTCTACGCTGCCCCCCACTGCAAACCCTCAACCCCACAAGCTCTCAACCTTCAACCCTAAACTCGTAGAGTTTGATCCGAGCTCGGGAAAAGATTCGAGCATCCCTCGACAAAGACAACTGAGAGGTTCGCGGCACTTCGCATGTAGATCTGAAGCTACATGAGCCACAGTCTAAACTCCTCAAAGGGGGTTATATAGGGGATTGTATAGGGGATTGATATAGGGCCCATGAAGGGGGATACCAGAAGTTTAGACTAGGGTTCACATATGCCCAGCGAAACAAGTTTTAGGGGTTAAGGTTTACTTACTGGGGCTGGTAGGGAAATTGGGAATACTTTATCTTATATTATCTAGGGATGATGTGGGGATCATATACCCTCACTTCCTACTGAACACCAGAAAGTTACAGTTTGTCCATACCATCTATCATGTAGCCCCTTGGATGTTAATTCTCCTGTGCTTGAACCCGACTGGTCCCCTGAACCCTAAGCCCGAAACCGCGTGGGTCATGATGATCCTTGCGCCCTAAAGGTTGGTAATCTAAACGCCTAAACCCTAAGGGTCTAAGTACCCAATAATTAGGTACGGGTTTGGGGTAATAGCAATTATGGTAAAGGTTTTGGGTAAGTCTATGATTATTAGGTACTTGGACCCTTAGGGAAATACGTACCAAGACCCTTCTCCTCTGATCCGTACATGAATGTCACTCATTCTTAAAGCCCATGTTACTTAGACCCCTACAGCCAGTTGTGTGGAGTGTTTCTCTGCAGTCGCTCTTTTGGAAGCAAGTACCCCTAGCAATTGCCAGCCGCAGTTGCTTCTCAATCTACAAAAGCTGGGCTGCTGTTAGGGAATTTTCAAAAGCCATAAGGCAACGTCATGATTTACGATATGCCCATAGTATGGTGCCATAGTCTAGACTCATATAGCAGCCCCGTTAATAAGCCCTACAATACTCCCCTATATAACCCCTCATACAACCCCCTTTAAGGAGTTTAGACCCTAGACCCTAAACCCTATGTTATTTCTCTTTAAAGAGTTTAGACTACAGCGCATATGCTAACTTGGACTAAGTTCCTTAACCACAACCAAGAAGAGGTTGGTCGGGTTATACGTCTGGTTAGATGGCAGGCCTTAGGTAAGTTCTAGGTTCTAGGGCTTAGGGTTTAGAACACAGCGTATAGGGCTTTCATTTTTGAATCTATAGTTTAGGGATTGTAATTTAGGGTTTAGGGTCTAGATTTTTGAGTTGAGGTTTTAGGGTTTAAGGTTTAGCGGTTCAAACCCTAGGAGTACCGTGAACCTCCAAGAGAGCCCTTACTGTGAGCCCTCGCGACTGATTGGCCAAAAGCGCCGGAAAGCAACAGCGGGCCTAGAAGGGCATGCTCCCTTACTGGGAGTTTAGTAGGGAGTAAGGGAATATATTATATACGTTTTTTTTAGGGATTGTATTCCCTTATTCCCTACTGACCATTGGTAAGCCTCTGTGGATTGCCAAAATTGCGGGTCTCGGCCGTAAATTTCCTGTTTTTCGGGATATACGAGAGGGCCCCGGTTTTGAGACACTCCCATGCTCGTGGAATCCGTGACGTCCCGGAATGTTGCAAGTGCTACGCCCACCCTGAATCATCGAGAGATGAGCCCCACCGACTTGATTTAATGGATGCTAGTAAGCTGGTATTTAGGATTCAGGGCCTAGGGATAATTGGGAACACAATGCACAGGAAGGTGGAAATATCATTAGAAGTGAGGTTATATAGGAGTGTCTAGGATGGTCCTAGACTTTTTGTACAAGTACAGTATAGGGTATTGCAAAAAGATTTTAAACTGACATTGATTATTATTCAGGCACCTGCAGTAGCTACGTGGAACATAAGGTGGTTTGGTGATTGAAGGTGTGATTCTTGTATTCCCTAAGCACCCACATACTAACTGATATGTATAAGCTCCCCAAAGCTCTTGCCTAACCCTGAAGCCTAAACCTAAGGGTCCAAGGACCCAAATAACGGGGTTTTCGGGCCCAAATACAAGTTATTGATGGTATTTGGGCCCTAAAACCCTATTATTTGGGTCCTCGGACCCTTAGGGTAAACTACAATGACTACTACATTAGGCTCCTTGGCCGAGGAAAGCGACTCAATAGCTTCAACCTCAAAACATTTGACTAGAAACTGTGGTTTCCCAAACTTGGGGGTACCTTTTTGGGGGTCCCTATCATAAGGACTATAGTATTTTGGGGTCTATGTTGGGGTCCCCCTATTTTGGGAAACTACCAAATGCGTATTCCTGAGCCCCCTGACAACTTGTACGGCGGACATAAATTCTTAAGCAGAATCGCTACATAAGCCCGATCGAAGTCTTCTGGATTTGCCTTCATGACCCTAGACCTTGAGCGGTATCAATTAGGTTGAGCCCCCACCCACGAATAGTGACCACAAGAGGTAACGGTAATTATATTAAGGTCCTTATATATTCCTGGTATACCGCTATTAGTGGGTGGGAGCCCAACCCAAAGTATCAACCAATAGTTTGAACAATAGTTTCGCGACTGCGGGATTGTCATGGCAGTTTTTGAGGTCGAGCCGTTTCAGCTGAGGGGAGCCGAGGGGCCAGATGCATTGCGCCTAGGGGGACGAATAGGGTTGGAGTAGGGCTTAAGGTAAAAAGTATAATTATGATAATGTCAGATTTCCTCGAAGGACACCATACCTGTCTAGGTTAGGCGTTAGGGTCAAAGATTTCAAGCTTCTTTCTTGACGGACCAAGTACTTCTATCACAAGTAGACAAACCCAAAACGAAATCTATAATTGCAAATTCTCTACTACCCAAATCCTAAATACCGCACCAAATACCACATTGTTGGATACTTGGAGCCCGTGTGGTTATAAAGTCACAGAAAAGATCTTTCGGAGAATCCAGACAACACGGCTGCGCGCTGCACAGCCCTCGCACGTTTGACATGTTTAAGCTGTTAGGGGTTTAGAGTTCTAGGGATACATGTTAACCAACGCAGCTGTCGCTTCTGTTCTTGAGAATATGGCTTCCTCGATAAGTCAACCACCTTTATGCAGGTCAGACTTTTCTGAATTATAAGGGTACACCACCGATGGACATCTGACAAACTCTACCAAACATTCCTTCTATTCTCATGCGAGTGGTATTTTATTTGGAGATACTATGGTAGCCAATATAGAGTAAGATTATTTTCTCTCCTTCTGGGTATACTATTTTATATAAGGAATCTTATCTTACTAGGTTTCAACCACCAAAAAACACTACTCATGTATGCGGTGGACAGCATTATTGTTTCCCTTTTCCAGCTTGCACGGCTTCATGCCTTGCATTGTAAACCTCGAATTTTCAAAAGCGACTCTTCTTATCATCACCGTGTTTCGAATCCCTCTGATGCAGAATACTCCAAATACCCAATAACCACATGTTTTCCCAAAGGCCCGTACTTCAATTATCAGTACCCACATTCCCGGCACCATGTAGGCCGATATGCCCACATCTACATATACATATATACATATATACATATATTAGATACAGATACATACATATGCATGTTTTTGTTGAAGGGAGCCTTAAGCAACTGGCAGACGCGCGGAAGGAAGAATTGTTGCGTGCCCTTCCTTAGCCCGCCGCTTTTGCACCGCGAACCGCACAAATGTCTTGAATGATTCCCACCTGAACCTCTAAAGTATTTAGAATAAAAGCCTTCTTGACCCTTTTTTAAGAAAACAAGGGTAGTGGGCCATGATTTTGCCTACTGCTGAAGTCAATGTACACCCTCAACTGCAAAATCTAAAACCTCAACACTACACCCTGCGAGCCCCGTTGCGAATCCCCTCCCTCCGCCCAAGCAGCTTCTACTGATGTACAGTTCAAGCGAGCTCCTGCCAGTCTTGCGTTCCTCAGGGTCACAGAGCGGGGAAACCCGAAACAGTGGGCGGATGATTCATGAATTCAAATTAGCGGTTCGGGTTTTCGCTTCTAAGCGATGTACCACCGGAAGACTAGGAAGGTTTCGACGACAAGAAGTACATTCAAACTGCGATTAACCCTGGACCCTAAACCAGGGAAGCTACAATCTAAACCCTAAATAGTAGTCTCCCTTGTCTTTTCCATTTTGCCCTAATCCCCCCCTGCTAGGACGGCTTAGCTTGCACCGGGCTTAGCTTAGCTTAAGAGTTACGTTCCAAGGATGGGATATGAGGTCTAGGGTTTGGGGTTTAGGGTTTCTGGGCCTAGGGTTTTTGGTCTGGGGTGGTGGGTTTGCAGGAGTGCCTGCTAGAAGTAGTCTGTGGTGTATTGGGATGCACAGTGTCCTCTAGCCCTCCACTCCAATTTGCTGGAAACCCAGATATCTTAGACAAAGGGTTCCATCAAAGAGGCACCTTTCATCCTTTGCGCCGTACTTGTAGGGTTTAAGTTTAGGGGTCCTACATATGGGTGATTGTCAAGACCTTTTTGGGTACCCTAAATATTAGGTGCCGTATTATAATAGGGACCCAAAAAGGGACCATCATATTGACAACCACCCATATGATTTGGAGTTGTATGCTTTGGGTTTTGCGTTTAGGGCTACTTCAAGGATACTACACCATCCCAACTCTAGCATCCCCTCCCCTACAAAGATAATCTAGTGTGTTTTTATTTTTTTAGGGTTTAGGCTTTAGGGTTCAGGGTTTAGGCCCGAATGTTACCTATTCGCCATGCAAGTAAAGTAGCCCAAAGTAGGTACGATTTCTAGATCCTGCAGGCCAGAGCAGGCATCGCTTATGGACTTAGATGCGTTCGGTCAGGGTCATGGTAGTATAGGACCCTTTGATTACCAAATCCCGCCAAAACCCTAAACCCCTAAAACCCTAAAACCCTAGTGGTTCTCATGAGTCCCAAGATCGCGCGAGCCCTATACCAGACCCCGGAGTTGATGGATAGCTAGATCCCACTTCAGTTGTTCTTAGGATCACCCAATAATCCCCTTCCTCCAAATACAACTCCCTCTCCGCCCCCATAATTCTAAACCTCCCAACACGGTATGGTACCATCATATTATAGAAGGGTGACATTGACCCATGGGGTGGCGTCTTATGATTAGGGGAGGTGATTTGTAGTCCGAGGTATCCTGTTGGGATCTCGAGGGTCTCGGAAGAGCCACCGATAAGAGTAAGTTGAGGTGGTAGATTTATTGGGTTGCTGTTAAGGAACTTGAATTAAGTTACTCTATTGGGGGAAACCCTATTATTTACTATATATACCCACTATGGTAACTTAATTTAAGTTCCTTAGCAGCAACCCAGTTTAGGGTCAATTACAGGCGTGCAGGTGAAGACCCTCAACATGTGCGGCAGGAATTGCTCGTCACGTTTCACTTCAGCCTTCTTCAAAACTGAGGTCCTCGGCGAAAGGGTGACAGACTGCAGCATCATTCTCTGCCTCGGACGTTGAGAACTTGGACCTTGCTTTTGAAACATGACCGTCTTCGTAAAGTCCCGGTCTTCCTAGGAATTCAGAGCAATTCCTTTCCAAACTGTGGATGCACAGACAGCATCCTTTTAAAGAAAACGCCATCTTTGGTTTTCTTGCCCTTGCAAAGAGAAGCCTGGACGTCACCAAGCGCACTAAGCACTGGCTCTTGCTACACATCCTATTCCATGCTCTAGGGTTTAGGGTTTAGCCCTAAGCCCGAAACCCAGCAGTAAACCTAGAAAATTTGGATACCCCGGAAGAAGTGCTTGAGAACAAGGACGTGGACTTGGCCAAACAAAGTCCACTAGGGTTTAGGGTTTAGGACAACACAGTACACAAACAAATGTGATGGGCCTTAAGTTTGACAAGTTGGGCATGTCTTACCTCTGAAGGGCTGTGGCAGGAAATGAAGGCAAAAGCAATAGTTTGGTAGGGATTCTGTAGAGCCCAGTATCAAGTAAACATCTCGTTTGGGTGGTGGTATTTATCAAGAACCTTTCAACTTGCTTGGTTCTATGGGCATAGGCACTACTAAATTGGAGAACGGCCGAGCCCTAATCCAAGACCGGCGAAATTTCTGAGCCTGTGAAATTTGACTGTAATTTCTTGAGCCCCTTTCTGTACAACTGCCTGCCCTTGCTGCTAGTCAGGCCGTGCGTAGCCCCGGTTCCTTTTGCCATACTATGAGCTAGAGTCGAAACTCCAAAAGGGGGGGGGTATATGGTTGAGGGTTTAGGGTTCTATAAGGAATTATATGGGGACTACTATAGGGGTGATAAGGGGGATACGAAGAGTTTAGACTATAACTCACATGTTGGAAACCAGGAGTTTAGACCCTAAACCCCAAACCCTAAACCTAAACCCTAAACCCTTACTCTGTTTGCTCCATATCTGTATCAGACTCAAGGACCTTCACATTTTGTGGGTCCGTCTGCTTGAGTTCGGAGTTTAAGGAACATGAACTAAGCTACCATAATATGGGTGGGTATATAGTCCCCCTTAAGTAGATAGAATGGGGTAGATGGGAATCTTTTTATAATATACCTACAGCCATATTCTATCTACTTGAGGGGGACTATAATGAAGAAGAGGGTTTCCTTGTTGTAATAGCTGTTCTTGTCTTCTGTTGGTGGGACGTCTCCAGAACTTTAGCACTTGAACACCTTCGAGGCTCGTCTTTTCCTAGCAACAAGTAGAAGAGCAACTAAGTTCTTGTGGGATGTCACCTAGTAAGGTCCAGCACGATGCAAGATCTCAAGCATACCGCTTTTGCAAGCATTCCTCAATCGTACTGCAGTACGCTAGAACATTTCACAAGGAAACCTCCATGCCTCAGAATGTCAGAGGATTGCTTTCAGGCTTCTGTATGGGGTGGAGACGACCAAGACTGTTGCCGAACAGACCGTTCCGCCTGCAGCACAACCCGCCAGTTAAAAAATGTGTCTCGCACAACATGTGCGGGGTCTTGGCCGTGCGTCTTTACGTACGGACAGAAAACCTCCCCTAAGGGTCCACTTAATCTATAAGGATATACCTACCCCAAACCTGCACTATGAAGCCCCAAATACTTAACTATATGACCATGTATAACCCTTATATAACCCTATATAACCCCTATATAACCCTATATAACCCCTATAATAATAACCCCCCTTAATCCCAATATTGGAGTATTTGGACTCCCTGGGAGAGAATTTCAGCTTTTAGAACCTAAGCCTCCACATGGAGGGCTTCGTAGGGCCTGAGTTAGAGTGGTTTAGGGTTTAGGATGGAAGTCTAGCGAATCGTGCATGCTGCATAATTGTAGTATGGGGTTATGATGGATAATGTAGATCCGTAGTTGATAAGGCCTTTTATCGTTTAGAGTGCCCTAGCGTTAGGATCCCTATGTTGATGTTGTTTTAAGGGGAGGGGGGCTATTCATCAGGGGCCTACATTCATAAGATGAGTACCCTGAACCTTAAACCCTAGACCTGACATGTATCGTTGGCCATTTTCTTCTGGGGGTCTCCATTGTCCCACTGTGGGTTCTACGGCCTCCACATCAGCCAACGTCAAAAGGGTTGAGGGTTTATGTACCTCAACTTGCAGCATAAAAAGGGGCGGTTACCAAATCCATGCCGTAGACACACCAGTCTAGAAACGGGCATCTTCTCAATTGGCGCAGGACTTTGGGATGCAGGCAGGTAGTCGTGCTTTCTTAGCCCGGAACCCTAAACCCTATATACCCTAAGACCCTAAACCCTAAGACCCTAAACCCCAAACCCCAAGCCCTGTACACCCTGAACCCTATACACCCTAAAATCTAAAGTTCACGTCTGAGGGTTTATGTGTTTTCTGAGTTAAGAACTTACCCAGAACCTCCTATATAGTTCCTTTTTGGGTAGTATATTGTAATCCCTTACAAAAAACCATAACAAACCCAAACCCTGAACCCAAAACCCTAAACAGATAGCAGCCTTTGGGTAGACTGCACGCCTTTTAAGTTGAAGGCCTACCTGGGCCTCAAAGTCGATGAAGAGTTTGGGGTTGAGGGTTTGGGGGCTTAGGCTTTAGGGTTTTAGGGTTTGCGGGGTTTAGGGTTTAATGTAGACCCCTGATTAATAAACCCCCTGCCACTAATCGGAAAGATAATCGGGATCCCAATATCAAGGCCCTTAAACGGAGGGGTTTATTAATCACGGGTCTACATTAGGGGTTTAGGTTTGGGGGTTAGGGTTTAGGACATCACTTTGATTGCAGGAGCCTTTAGAGTCGGTGGGTGGCGGATGGAAGGATTTTGGCAATGGGGAGTTTCCCAAAAGGGGTATACCTTGGGTGGACCCCCACCCTGTAAACCCCCCACCCAGTAGAATAGGGATTATATTCCACTATTACAGGGTGGGGGGGTCCTCCTAAGGTATACCATGTTGGAGGTCCCGATAGTAAGGACTGTTGTATGTTGGGGTCTATATGAGGGTCCCCTTATTTTTCGAAACTACCAATGAGCCCTTCAATCCCCAAACACTCACAGAATCCTAGAGAGGTAAGGTTCCCTACAAAGAGAAGTTCAGCAGAGTTTTGCAAGCATTCTATTTCGCTCCGCTGCACATGGAGCTGCAGATGCCAATCTACAATTCACACATTTTTTAAAGGCAAGTCGTGATAGCTTTGGACCCGTGCCACTAAACGTGTCTCCTTCCGTGACCATTTTGCAGAAGCGATGCTTTCACTGCAGATGCTTTCACACCCAGCACGCATCTTCTTGAACTTGACCTAAACGAAGCGCAGACCCATCTTAGGACAACTCGACCGGAGCTGTTCCTGCTACACAACAGTGTCCATCCTTGTGACATTAGGATATTCTCCAGCCCTTGTGCGAAGTCGCGAAGCCATAAATGCAGACCTAAAAAGATAACGAAGCTAGCCTGCCGCTAACAGTCGCCATGGCGCTGCTCTCAGAGGTCGGGACATCAGACAGTAGCTTCTCAATTTTACACAGTTTTTGTGAGTTGGGGTTGAGGGTGTAATGTTCTGGGTCAAGCTTGTGACTCGGGATGTCGGGCTTAGGGTTAAGGAGCGCATAGGCAGTTCGAGGTTTATTGTCAGCATGCTGCTTGCTTATGACCCTAAACCCTAGGTCGCAATGGACTGTTGGATAGAAGCGGGCTGATGGCTACTCAACCGTTCGCGAAGGTTGGTACTTCAAAAGCCACAAGTGCTGACCTTAAAACCCTGGCCCTACTTCGCAAGCCCCAAGCTCCTAAACCCCAAACCCCGAAACCCTCAACCTTACCCTTTGACTTCAAGCCCCAGACCTTGAAGCTCTACGCTGTCAAGCCCAGTCCCTAATCGGGACCCTACCTAGAGTAACCGTGGTATCCATCATAAAGGATTTAGGGTGTAGGGTTTATCAAGGCACATGCGAAACCAGGAACCCTAACCTGAACCCTAAACCCAACCCTAGATCCGAAACTGTGTGGCGAGGCTTTTGCCCTCGGGTCACCGACTCCTTCGGTGCCAGCCACCAGGTTGATGGGGGACCAGCATACAACGCGGTTTAGGGTTTTAGGGTTTAGGGTTTAAGGTTTAGGGTTTTAGGGTTTAGTGCTGAGGGTGTTAGACTGTGTTGAGGGTGTTAGACTGTAGGGTTTAGGGTTTAGGGTCATGTGCTTTGGGGTCCTCATAATGGAAATTATTCAGTTTTTTGGGGAGAATAAGGTACAATCATCACATACGTTGGGGTCCTGATAATCGTAATTCTTACATCGGCTTTGGGAGTAGAATATGATAATCATGTACTTTGGGCCCTTAGACTAGAAGGTGAGTCACCCGGTGCTCTGGGCTCTGGGTTTGAGTCTCCCGTCCGAAGATTCAGGGCTCGGTGCTTTATGATTTGAAATTTGAGTTTTAGGGTTGAGGGTTCAGCATGTTCTAGGGAGTTCTTCTGGTTTTGGTGTTGGAGATTTTCTTTAGAGGTTTGTACAGATTTATATGATATGGGGGTACGCCATTTCTTTCTTCAAGTTTTGCAGATGGATTCGGAGCAAGCATGATGAAGTTGCCTTACATGATATCAAATTGGAAGATCATGCCCTTTGATGGAAGCTACATTCAAAACCACGGCTCCCTTTTGATTTACCTAGGGTAACCAAGACCCCCAACCAAGATATGTTCAAAGCCTTTGATTATGGGTACATTGGTCACACCAGGTAGTGTTAGCAGTGAGTAGCTTACAGCCCATAAGACATAAGACATCCACCACTTAGGGTTTGGGTATTTCGGCTTCAGGAATTCCGGGCTAAGGGTTTAGGGGCTTAGGGATTTGGAGCTCAGAGTTTAGGGGTTTTTGGGTTTCGGGATTCAGGGTCTAGCGAGTAGGGATTTAGGGGTCAGGGTTTAGGGATTTAGGGTTTAGGGCTTAAGGTTTGTAGGATTCAGGATGGAGCAAAGGACCCTGTCGAAATTTGGCCATATGGCGCCGCCGGCACCTTTTTGTTGAACTTCTGTGTAGGTCAAGTTCAGGCTTCCCCTAACGGTCTGATAGACGGAGGGGTGAAGACGTGACCTCTTGCTTTACTTTACCCAACTTTCGTCGTCTGCAAGGGTATATGTTAGATGCTTGGACCCCCAAGAGGTTCTTGTCTTCTAGGAGGGCAGGGGCGGGGACTACACTAGAGCGTCGACTCATGTTCTAAAAGAGACATGGGTGTCTTGTGGGGAGACAAAGCACGTACATACAGTCAGATGCAGAACCCGTGCTATGAGGACTCACACAAGGCATCACAAGTGTTGAGACTCCTTTACTTTCTGTGTCCCCAACCAGTAGTTCCCAAACAGAAGCTTGTCTATGCCCTCCTGTTTCTCGCGCGCTGCTCCATGACCTTCATACTTTCCCGCCCCTTAGTGAGCTGCACCCCGAGTGAGTGCCACATGCGGAGCACAGCAACCCCAAGCAACCCTACACCCTAGCAAGCGTCAAGCAGGATACTCAAGCCTTCAGCATGGGCCAATGACCAGGAACGTAGACATTGCATCTGAGTGGCGCAACGTCCTCGACTTTCGTAGACCCGCCATCGCAGGCCAAGTGGTCATGTAGGTATATGTATATGTAATACACCATATATGCTTGAGGCCCAATCATTTGTATATTGTGGAGCCCCTAAACCCTACCCCTGCCATCTTGAAACCCTAATCCCTAAGCCTGAACCCCAATCCCTAAACCCTAGGCCCTAATCCCCAAAACTTACCCCCCAAACCCTAGAACAGGTACCTGGTGTAGGGTTTAGGGTATAGGGTTTAGGGTATATGGGTTGAGGGTATAGGGTTTTGGCTTTAGGGGGGTTTAGGGCGGACCCTTTTGGATATGCAGGTTGACCTCAAAGCCCCGTGCTGTGCATGAAATCCCTCAGCGAGGTGCCAACCTCAGCCGTCCTGCTGTTTAGGGTTTAGGGTCTGATTTTTAGGGTTTAGGGCCTAGCTACCCAGTACTAGATCAATGTAAGGGATCCTTTATACTTTTTGGCGTATGGGATTCCTTATATTCATGTAAAAAGGATCTTTTTTCTTCCAAGGGTAATGTGGGCTAAGAGTAGTACTCTTTTTCCCTTTGCATTCTGGGGTGTATTTATTAAGGCTGAACATGCGAAAAAAGGTACCCTTATTATTACGAGGTTATTGGGCAACCCCCTAAACCCATTATTAAGGGCGTACTGGGGAACCTAGTAAACTTCAACCTTGCCTGGTGACCTGGGTAAATGGACATAGAACCATGGTGGGGCCTGGCTGGTACCTGACACTGGTCGTTGTGGGGCAATAAAGGGTTTGTGCTTCGGGCTTATTACTGTTTAGGGTGTAGGATTCAAGGGTGTGCTGTTTTAGGGTTGAGGGTGCAGGGCTTCGAAGAAAAGACAGGAGCCACTAGAAGGCCTCGTCTAAGGTTGCATATGCATTTTTGGGTAGGGTCTGGTTGGCGCATTGAGGAGTCGGACCATCATGTAGGCTGCTGCAAGTTCATCCGTTCAGGAGAGGATAAACGTCCAACACCATGCCACCGCCGATTGTAAAAGAGGATGTGTTGAAGAGCAGGATTGAGGAGCTTTAGTTGGTTCATGCAGCAGCTGGCAAGGTTGCAGTAGTGTTCTTAAGCCATGAAAACTTCCAACATTAGGGTCCCAGATTCCTTGTGCAACTATGTGTTGGGGGGTAGTTGCCTCAAACAGTTTCAGCAACACATTGATCGATTTTCAGCCGTTTACATTGTGGAGCTGCGTGGTCAGAAATCGCCGGTCCGGCTTCATGTAGGTTTTGAAGCAATCTGCTGGTGTTTGCCAGCGTGCCTTAATGACGAGAAGATTTGGCATTCCTACTTGGTGCACAGGGATGTTATTAGCACTGTGTTGGGGATACTGCATAGTTGTGGGGAACGTTTTTCAATATTCAAGGCTTCATCGGTCTTAGGTTCTGGGTGTGGGGGCATCATAAACCCTAAACCCTAAACCGCGTTTCTTGAAGGCTCAGGAGACCTCATAAGTACAGTAGCTTGTAGATGTGATTGTAAGTCCCGCTCTTGGGAGTGGGTCTGTCTCTACTCGGTTTTAGGGCTTAAGGTTTGGGACCGTAAAGGGTTAAGGGTTTAGCGTATAACCTACTGAATAAATTTCCTGAGCCTCTAAGTTGGTTTCTGGACTCTCGGATAAATCATAGCAACACAGGCAAAACGGAACCAGATCGCGTAACCACAGGCCCTTGTCCCTAGCCTCCTGAAAGCCTGTGGGTCCAATCCCTACTTTCTTAGAAGCACTAATTAGAACCCTTTCATGACCCGGTAGGAAGAATACCTTCCCTAGGCCCCAGACCCTAAACTCGATCAAAGTCTAGGTGGGACAACGTCATCCTGAAAGATGGAAACAAGGAACCTTGCCCCCACTTTTGATACCCAAAATCCTGCATAACCTTAGTCTACTAAGCTACCATAATTTGTGAGGGCGCGGCTACTTAAGTTCATTCAAGATGTTTAGTCTGAACTGTAGGAAGAACTAGTACTGTAGACACCTGAATAAGCAGCAGTATTATTCCCGCACACCCCCTACACATATAGATAGTATCCTATACCCCCAAACCCTATTCTGCTCACGACTTAGGACCCTACAGTAATGTATAAACTTGGAGGCCCGCTGTATGAAGAAAGCCCCGACCGAGGCGCTTCTCCTGCGCTCGCAGCATCGGCCACAGTGCTGGCCGCCTGTGCCGCCTCGCGGAGGCGCGATCCGCACGCTTTCAAGCAGCTCACGAGATTGGCCCAAGTATTCAAACGGTAATTTTCTTGAGGCTCCCAAACACATATGGGATGGTAGTTTCCCAAAATACAGGGACCCCAATATAGACCCCAAAGTACTATAATCCTTATTCTGGGGACCCCCAATAAGATACCCCTAATTTTGGGCCTAGACGCCAAGTAATTATTGGGACCCTTTGAGACAGGGGCCGGGCCCCAAGCCCTGGGGGCCCGGGCCCCAAGCCCCCTGGAGACCTGGCCCACAGGCCCCTGGGGCCTGGATCCCGCCACTCTCACCCGTTGACTTCCTCCAAGCCAAGTTTTTAACTTCTTGTTGCGTCGGCTGCTACCATAACCCCCAATCCG
>CAJNIZ010001481.1:74286-88065 GCA_905231905.1 Symbiodinium pilosum
GGTACTTAGGACCCTTTGGGTTCATGTGTTCTCATTTCTCGTGAACGGATCTGAATACCATTCAAGATCTTCCGTGCTGTTAAGTTATCGGTTCAGATAGCTTCTGTTTAGCTTCGCGAGGAGATCGGCAGCTACAGCTCATCCATCACGCCTTTCATGTCTCACATTCCCTCCTAGCAACCCAGTGCTCGAAACCTTCAAACCTACACCCCACCCCAGACCATGCACCGCGCGCATCCAGCCAGGACGTGCTGGGTGCCTCGCTGACAGCCTGGAGCTCACACGGTTTAGGTTTTAGGGTTTAGTGTTAAGCGTTCAGGGTTGGAGGTCTAGAGTTTGGAGTTTGAGGTTCAAGTTTTAGTGTTTAGCCTCTTTTGCATGTGGAGTTCAGGGCTGAGGCGGTAGAGTTAGGGAGCACGTTTAGGGTTCAGAGGCTTCCCCCCATTCTCAAGATGTGCGCGCAGGATTGAGGCAAGGACGGGTGACGAATGGCGCCCTACGCGGGTGGGTTAGAACATGTTTGAGTTCATCCCATGTTACTTGAATGCTTATGGGACTTTGTAAATAGGTATAGGTTCCCTTATTGGGGTTAGTCTGCCCAGAACCCCCTAAACAGTAGTTTCCATTTCCTTTTCCATTCTCCCTAAACCCTAATCCTTAAATGGTAGTTTCCATTTTCTTTTCCATTATCCCAAAACCCTAATCCCTAAATAGTAGTTTCCATTCCCATTTTTCATTATCCCAAGCATGAGCTTTCAAAGTAACCCTAAACCCTAAAACCCTAAACACTACTTAGACCCCCAAGAGTATGCAAAATAAAGGCCTTCATGGCTGTTATTATGGGTTTAGGGCTATTCTTTTACATACCTATGGGGGTTAGGTAGAAAACACTAAAACCCTAAAGCCTAAACCCTTTAGAACCCCAAACCCTATTCACCAGTGCCCACAGCCTCGCCTCTGCGAAAATGAAGTGGAAGACCTGGAGCTTAGGGTAAAACGGGGATATAGAGTTTAGGGTTTAAGGTTTAGGGTTTAGGGATTAGGGTGGTCTGAGGTTTAGGGTTTAGTCTTGTTTTTTTGTTTTGTGGTGGTGTGTGTAGGGTTTAGGGTTTAGGGTGGCTTTCCCAAAATTAGGGAGTATTTTGAGAGGGGGATAGAGGGGGTTGTATAGGAGGAATGGAAAAGAAAATGGAAGTTACCATTTAGGTTCAGGGTTTAGGGTAGTTGAGGGTGTATGGGTTGCTGTTGAAGTGTTTAACATCATGTTCCCATCGTAGGGATACGGAGTAAGAACCATGTTTTCCTTCTCATGGTGCCTGAATGTCGGCTCCCGACTTAGAGGTGTATTCTTTCAGAGCAAAGGTTACCTGTCGGTGTGGAGTCGCGCATAAAGTCGAGGATATAGAGAGGCTCTCAACCCCAGGTGTGTAGGGGTTTATTGCTTAGGGTTTAGGAAGGCCCCTTGCTCTACCCTTGTTAGGGTCCTATAATCAGGAAGTTTAGGGTCTAGCAGCACATACTGAACAGATTACATCTCTTGCTGAGAGGTTCCAAGCTTTTGTGGGACTCTAAACCCTACTTGGGAGTTGATGGGACTTGGTAACCCAGAGGGTCCAAGTACCCAATAATTAGGTACTTGGGTTTTGGGTAATATTAATTCTAGTATAGGTTTTGGTTAAGTATATGGTTATTAGGTACTTGGACCCTTAGGGTAAGTACTTACAACTTACACAATATCCCTGCTTTTCAGTGGGGGGAACCCCTATAAGGCCACTATGGCTGTTACTGAGTCCGTGAATGTCCAAGTAGAGCGAGGCCGGTGTGGCTACTAGGGGATCCTATCCTCAACCCCTCTTACTCCCCCTCCCAAGCGAGAGAGAGAGAGAGAGATTCAAACGTGCTTTACTTAGCAGAATAGACGGACCCCACATGAGGCCTAATTGGACTGTTTTTGGCACTGTTTGGGGGAGCGGGGTGTAGTAGGGGATCCCATGATGTCAGAACTGCTTCTGAGATGCAGCAGCAGGCGTGTGACGTGTTCCCATCATTTCGAGAATCACAATTTGTAATATCAAGTCCCCGGTCCAAACACTGAGAGGGAGATGGTCAGAAAGGTCATCACTGTACATGCTTCAGGGGTCCAGGTAGTTGTTCTTCTTATTACGGCCCTGTCGGTTTTATCCAGGGTTCTCTGGGAATGCATAAAAGGCATGAGGGCCATGGATTGCAAGCAGCCTAGATGAGTCTAAACCCTAAACCCTAAACCCACAGCCCCCTGAGGTCGAGATGGAAGTCGATGGAGGCTTGGGCACGCCTAGGATTCTAGCGCTTCGGTTCAGGGACATACTGTTGATGGAGGAAATCTTGCACTACCTTAAGTCCCTAAAGTCCCAGGAATTACAGTAATTCAGGGCCCCTTAGGAGGTGCAAGATTTCATCCATCAACAGTAGTTTTAGTGTAGAGCTTGGTTGTAACATGGGTGGTTGTCAAAATTATGGTCCCTTGTTGGGTACCCTAAATATTAGGTGCCTGAATTATAGTAGGGATCCAAAAAGGGACCATAATTTTGACAACCACCCACACATAGTATGGTGTTTTTGTGTGCTGTAATGGTTTTCACTAGTCCTTTCAGTGTGATACCATTCCTATTTTAAGTCCTAAGAGGCTACATCCATTTTGGATAATACAGATAAGGGGAACATTATGTGGAGATCTATGTTAGGAGCCGCTTCTAAACCCTAAACCCCAATTCTAAACCTCAAATGCTAAGCCTCAAACCCCAAACCCTAAACCCTAATAGCCGTATGTCAGGTGTGCTCACGACATACGAAGGGTGGGCAAGGATTTCCTTCAGCAACTTATGGAGAGCATGTATTTGGCGGGCCAAAGGGTTTGGGGTTGAGATTTGTAACATTTCGACTTTTGCACGCGAGGAGGTTGTGGCGTAATCTAGCCATGTTCACCATGGCCCACCACCCCGAAATCTTCACCCTGAAGATTAAACCTGAAACCGGACACCCTAAACTTAAACCCTAACCCCTATACCCTGAACGGGAAACCCTAAACCTAGTACAAAGTTATAGGGAGTTGGGGTTGGTTTACGCAGTCAGTCTGAGATTTGGTGAGGTTGAGGTAGAAGCAACCCAGACTCCTAGCAAGGGGCTGCGGACAAACCCTCCCCTCAGGTTTAGGGTTTCGGGTTTAGGGCTTAGGGCTTAGGGTTTAGGGCTTAGGGTTTAGGGCTTAGGGTTTAGGGTTCAGGGTTTAGGGCCTAGGGTTTAGGGTTTAGGGAGCAACTATGCCAACGGGCCTTTGTGAGTGGTGAGATTCTGGGTCAGAGGGCCACAACAAATGATAAAGGAGCACCATCATACCCCAAACCCTAAACCCTAAACCCTACACCCTAAACCCTAAACCCTAAACGGTTGGGACTTATGGTGGCGCAGGATGCTTTAGAGTTTATAGGGTTTAGGGCAGCGTACTTAGTAGCTGGTTGGGTGCGCTTCGCAGTATAGCTAGCCCTATTCTGGGTTGCTGTTAAGGAACTTACACTAAGTTACGATTATGAGGAAACTCTATTGTTTACCATATGTACCTATTATGGTAACCTAATTTAAGTTCCTTAACAGCAACCCAGTATTCTACTACACAAGTTAACCTCTCTGGGCGAGGAAATTCAGCAGCTAGGGATACCTCCTCTTTGCCCCTGAAGGCCAAACCCTTGGGATCCAAGTATACAAATAATACTTACATCTCCTGGGTTACTTAAAGCGACCTCACCCGACCTCACCCGACCTCACCCTAAATGGTGGCTAATGTAGGCAACCGTATCAGAATGGCTTCAAATTGGGAATTGAAATTATGCTGAATTGCCCTGGATTTGGCCCGAAAGTCTGTACATACTATCTGCATTGAGCTATTTGGATTTCAAGGGGCATGCTACTTGAGCATGCCGGTGTATGGATCACAGCCCCAACTTCTGATCAACCAGGCCAAGCGGTTCTTAAACTCGAAACCCTCAACCCTAAACCCTAAACCCCCCAAACCTAAACCGCAAACGCTTCATCCTAAGCCCCGAATCCTAATCCCCGAAACCCAAAACCCTGAACCCGTAAACCTGAAAGCCTAAACTGCAGACCCCAAAGCCTGCACCCAAATCCTAAGCCCTAAGCCCAAAAGCCTGAACACTAGTCCCTAAACCCTAATCCCTGATCCCTAGACCCTAAGCCCTAAACCTTAACTCTGCAGGTCAGCTTGAGGGTATCGTGTATGAGCATCCGATCAGTGGCAAAGCCACGCCACTGGTGGGAACCTTTGGGGAGTGTGGGATTACTACTTAATTAGCCAATGGAAGCACTTTAACCTTTTTGGGCTTCCTTTTTGGGTCTCTATACAAAGGTTTAAGCTTTCCTTGGCCCTTGTTATGGGGAGTGTAGGGATTAGGGTTTGAGGTTTAATGTTTCGGGATTAGGGTCTAGGCTTGTTAGGGCTTATGGGGTTAAGGGTTTAAGGATTCAGTTTTAGGAGTGTAGGGATTATGGTTCAGGGATTGGAGTTTTGGGATTAAGGTTTAGGGATTAGGGCTTATAGGGATTTGTAAGGGCCCCCTGGGGATATGCAAAGGTTTAGAGCATAAGTGCTAGTTTTAAAGGTCATAAGTGGCTGCAATTTGGTTGCGAAAGGGTTTCTGGGTAATATTAATATTTTGAGCCCAAGAATCATATTATATGCTTGGGCTAAGGTTTAGGGCGTAGGATGTAGGGTTTCGGGCTTGCATCAAGGGTTTAAGCCCTGAACCGTAAACCTTAAACGCTAAACCCTAAACCCGGAAACCCTATCCCCTAAACCCTAAACCCCGAAACCCCAAACGCCAAACCCCTACACCCCTAAACCCCAAACGAGAGTTCCGGGTTCATGGTGCAGGGCTGCTTGAGCGGTTTGGAGTTGGACAGTTTGAAGATCACCGCGTTTAATGGTTCAAAGTTTGTCATATGAACTATAGTCTAAACTCCGTAAAGGGGGTTGCATAGGATTTAGGGCTATAATCAACTAGAATCTAAACTCCGTAAAGGGAGTTATATAGGATTTATGGCTTAGGGTTTAGGGTTTAGGGTCTAAACCCTTTGAAGGGGGTTATATAGGCATTTTATAGGGGAGTATTTGTGGGGTCTTTAGGGGGATACATTGAGTTTAGACTCAGGGCTTTGGTGTTAGTCCCAGGCCCTTCTAGTCTTCATAGGATGCAATTTGCCAGGGGCTTTCTATATGGGCTTCTGGAGCAGGATGTATGTTTCTTACGTGGTCTTGGGGTTCTTGGCTCAGAGGCGTTGAGATTTAGCGTTTAGGCTTCCCAAAACCCAAAACCCTTGACCTGTGGGCTTCATTTTCATAGGGTACTCGTTTCGCATGGCCTGGGGGTTGGGTGCATGGTTCTGAAGTGGATGAGGCTGGAAATACCAAGGCCTGATTTGGGTTTCGGGTCTAGGGTTTTAGCGTTTAGGGTTTAGGGTTTTAGGGTTTAGGGTTCAGGGTTAGCGTTGGGGGATATCCCATACCATGAAGCTGAGGCATCAGAAAGAATCCTTTTGTGTGCTTTCTTGCCCACCTGAGGTTGCTTACGAGTCAAGGAGTTTTCCATTGTACCCTTAAGGTTTGTACCCTGGAGTTTGGGTCCCTAAACCATGGAATATGGCCCCTTAATAAGGGTATTTGGGACCCAAACCCTAGGGGTACAAATATAAAGGGTACAAACTTAAAGTCTTTGAACGAGGCCGTAAAATGACTTGGCCAGTGTATATGACTTTTCCCAGCGTAACCTTTGGTTAGATTGGGCCTACTATTTCCCAAAAGAGTTGTACGCATAAAGTTGTCTGTCGTGCCCCAGCATTCTCATGCAACTATCCCACCTTTACCCACTGGACAGGTAAGTCACCTCTCTGTATATCCTTCACAAGAATCCCCACAACCCAATCTTTCATTCCCTAACCCTCAATCCTAGACCCTACAAGCCTCAAACCCTACAAAGAGGAAACAAGCTTTGATGTTGTGTGGAGCGCCCGATGCGGATGGTTGCCCAGACCTACTTGCAATGGCTTACGATCATGGTCCGGAGGAGGGTGTGGTGCTAGCTCACGACGTTGCTTATTGCAGTTCTATAGTGCTGAAGTGCGAATTTGTGAGCCCCTCCGGAAACACGATGCAAACGCTGGCAAGCCATCTCCCTTTCTGCTGTCCTTGAACTTGGACATGTCGGACACTGCGGCATCTCCATATTTGCCAATGCGTACTACAAAGCTTTGCAAAACCCTGCGGCAAACAATGCCAGCTTTAAATGCCAATTGGCCATCAAACAGGAAGAAAGCCACCAAGCGTGATGAGGCCAAGCGTGATGAGGAACGGCGGCTGTGCGGTATGCAGTGCTGTGCTGTGAACCGTTTGAAGATTAATAGGCGTTTCCCGAACAGACCTAATCATTGATCAGGCTTCTACGGGGATTTGAAATACGCAGGCTTTACGTGGATGACAAGTAAGGTACATAATGGTTTCCCGTTCTTTTGTCCCTGTCTATACCTGGCTAGCTTTGGTAATGCTCATTTATGACCCCGAAAGCCCAGACACATCTTGTACAAGATATTACTTCTGATGCCCCAAAATTATTGAGGTTCTTGTGATGGGGAAACCAGCAAGTTAATGTTGTGCACCCCGGAACCCTTTGCAAGGCCTTCCAACCAGTAATCGTGATAAACTAGGAATATACAGGGGCCCTTCTACAGCTGCAATTATGTGCTGCGCTGGCAATTAGTTGGTGAGTCCCCAACCCACAGCATACCTCAAGCCTTCAAATTTGGGAGCTTTTCGAAAGTGGTTCCTCATATATTCACATACGGATAGGCGTAACCTTATTACAATTACGCGGAAAAGGGCCTTTTGGTTGCAATTTCCCTACTGCTGCACAAGGAAACCTACTCATGAGCAGTTTTGGGGGCTTCTGATGTATGACTCAGAAAGCAAAACCCAAAATCTTAAACCCATTCGCAATGGTGATAATGTAGACAGAAAACCCTAAACCCTAAACCCTAAACCCTAAGAAAACCTTTCCTTCCCGCGCCGAGGTGCTGGGAGGCGGGCTGACACTGAAAAGCATACGCCTGGGGGTCTTTCAGAATGGGGGGACGCCCCCAAAAACCGTAGCGCGATATTGGGATCACACAAATTAAAAATTCGAGGGGTCCCCACTTAAGGGCCCTACAAGGATTATGTTGAACAAGGGCCGCGTTTTTGGTAACAGCACGGTTGCGAGCTAGAGCTGATGATGCTGATGTTCAAAAACCTTCGTGGCCTCAGCATACCATACTTACTACCCTAATTTCGAAAGTACTACTGTCTCAGGGTCAGTTTTTTGTGTCAGCCGAAGCTACAACGTACATATGTTTGTACTCTCAAACGCACTTCAACGGCTCTGATAGCTCAGAATGTAACTTGGGTTTCCGGCTTTCCTCCGGACCGGATGTTCCCGTCATACTGATAAGCAAGTTGGACTTGGAGGACCAAATTTGTTAACCGAGAACAAGAAGAGCACGGCCCACGCACATGGGTCCAAGAAGCTAGTTTTTCAGGGTGACCTGAGGGTTTGCAGCTTCGGGCTTTCAGCGAAGTTGATAGCCTGATGTTGCTATAGTTGGTTTGTTGGGCAGCTTTAGTTGCATGTTTTTGCGTCAAGGGGTTGTCATGAGCAGTATGTTAAATAGAGAGCAGAACGACAGGCTCCTTGAATTGTAGCTTTCGGATGTAGAAGATTATTGCTGGGTTCCCCCACCAAAAGCTCAATTCTCACAAGCAATCACTGGTCTTTGCCAAAGCAGCTGGGGTCGAACGTTCTCGCTGATGTTGATAATGAAAACCATGGAATGCATCGTAGATGTGTTTACAAAAACACCACATATTCTAAGCAAGGTTTCCAGGAGGGCCAAAGCGCCTGGAAATGACCTTGTTACGCATACACCGGACAGAGGACATCTAGATCTTGCACCATTTACTACCCCGTAGAGATGGAATTGACGATGCTGCGACTATACAGTAGTTTCCCAAAATCAGGGGACCCCAATGTAGACCCCAAAATACTATAATCCTTGTTAAAGGGGCCTCCATAAGGGGCACCCCAAATTTGGCAAACCTGCATATTGCGTGGTTTAGTATTTCCTCCATCCGCAGTCAGTACGGGAATTCAAAACCCCCCAACCGGAAACTGTGTTGCTGGCCATTGAACTCGCGTTTAGACCGTTCTGCCCTGTAGCAGCCACCTTGCTTCTCAAACATTAAAGCGGATCAAACCCTAAAGGATCAGCTTTGTGCCCAAGATGTTGGAACATGGGTTCGAAAATATAACCAAGCCCTTCCCTTCAATATTAGGATTTCCCACCCATTTCAAGTATTCACAATATAGTACAGTATGCCATAGCGGGAATATTTGAAACTTGGTGGCTAAACCCTAAACCCGATTTTGTTGTCAAAGGGAGGGGGCTGCCCCAAGCAATGGACAGGCGATTAATTGGTCCTTAAGAGTGGCACTGACAATCTCCTTACAATCCGCATGTCTTCCTATGTGAAGGATCGGGGGACATATGTTTGAGTAGTTTTTCGGGACGCTTTAATAAGGGTCGTAGGGCTAGAATTTAAGGTTTAGGGGACGCAGTAACCAGGTCATAAATCGCGTCATACGTCCCTTAATTGGGGCAGGTCTGCTTGCAGCCCTCTGTATAGCCTACTTACTGAGTTTCCTGAGCCTTCAAGTGATTCAAGTAAGGTCGCGGAGGGCACCCGTGTTTTTGGAAACAAACATGTACCCTAAACCCCAAACTTCCCTAAACCTCATAAATGCCACAACACCAGGCGACTACATCACGACAGAGTCGGGTACTGGCTTGGCCCGGCTACTCAGTATGTAGGGTTGAGGGTTTTATGGCGGGATAATGTTGGGAGGAGGGGATTAACCTAAACCCTAAGCCCTTAGAAAGGGGATGGATTGATCATTGTGGCATTTTGAGAGTTTTGGCTTGGGCACTGTGTGTCCCCTGCGGGCCCATACTTCTTCACTAAGGACTATGCTCTAAAGCTGACAAGGAAGCCTAATATGATGTGTGTAAGGTATACCTGGACCCCCCGAAGTATGCGAAACAATAGCTTTTTTTCAACAGCTTCAGCGCTTTCAGGCCATCATTTGATTGATTTGGGAGGTTCAGGTATTCTCTGCTTATAGGATACTGTGCCGGGGTCATCCTTTACCCAGGTTCGCGGATCTTATAAGGTTAAGGGTGGCCCCCGCATCGCAAAACAGATATAGTGCTTAGGGTTCCAAAAAAACATACCAAATACGCAGAACGATGGCCTTCAGCCCCAAGACCCCCCGTTGATTAACGAGTGCCTGGACTTCTAAGTAGCCATTTTGCCATATTCATAGCCTGTAACCCCAATGCTATATTATACATATTTAGATATATAGGCTGCTATTTTTGTTGCTAGGTCTTGGTTTTTCATACCTGAATGACAGGAATTGGCAAGGACCGTATGGGGCTAGCATGCGTTTCTCATGGGGTGATTAGGTCTAGGGTTTCGGGGTAAGTTGTTGGCGGCTGGAGGCAGTTATAGATAAATCATGTAGAAGCCAATTTAGATGCCAATATCATGCTCCTGGCTTCCCTAAACCCTAAACTGCTGTGTAGCTTGAGCCTGGCTACCCTAGGCTTGAGGTCCTGAAGAGGCTACACTCCCTAAACAGCGAAAGGCCCAGCACAGCTCTAGCCCCCAAGCCCTAAACCCTCAGGCTTCAACCCCCCAAGCCCTGCACGGCCCAAGCCTCCAAACCCCAAACCCTTGGAGCCCTAAGCCCCAAACCCCTGAACCCTTTGCCTGGCTCCAAAGCGACCGTCTGTAGTTACCCCAAAGCTCCACTTCGACTTCCGCCCTCCTTCCAAACGCAATGGCTGACCACAAGTTCAACGAGGCCGCCGCCAAGGCTCAGGGTTTAGGGTTTAGGGTTTATTCTTCGAGGACTTGGGTTCCCTCTGCTAAAAGGGGTGGTCTATAGGGGCATAGAGGGCTTAGGGTTTAAGGTTGAGGGTTTTGGGTTCAGGGTTTTGGAGGTTCCTAAAATCAGGACCGCTTTGAAGGGGTAGTTGGGGTGATGTAGGGCTTATGTGGGGGTATACAGGGATAGCTAGGGAGAGCTACCGCTCAAGGATGGAAACTCAATTGCAAAATGCAGGTGAAACGGCAGGTCTCCAGTGACATATAGAGTTCATTGGGTTTGGGGGTTGGGAAGTATTTTGGTATTTGGCTGAAACGTGCTTAGAGGAAGTGAGTGACGGCACGGATGCCTACAGGAGATCATATTCGGGTCAAAAGTTTAGAGTTTAGGGTTTGAAGCCAACACACGGACGCCCCTACACCCCTAACCCTGCACCCTGAACCCCCACGCACCCTCCTGAGCCTCGTAAGCCTAAACTCCTACATAACTCCTGTCCCTGAGCCCTCAAATCCTAAACCCTAAACCCTAAACCCTAAACCGTACCCTAAATCCCATAAACCCCAAGCCCTACACTGGATCTCCCTGAAACCTACATCCCTAAACTCGCCTTGCCAGTTGTCGACCACGATCCTATAAACCGCAAACCCTAGACCCGAAATCCTAAACCCTAAGCCCTAAACCCTAAACCCTGGACCCTAAACCCTTAAACCTTAAACCCTAAACCCTTAAAACCCTAAAGCCTAAGCCCTAAATCCCCAAGCCTTCAATCAACCCTACGACCAGAAGCAGGTTGTCGGACAGATGGCCCCAGACATGGAGCTGGAAGTGAGCATGGAAGGCCTGGGTTTAAGGATTTAAGGGTTTAAGGGTTTCGGGGGTTTAAGGGTTTAAGGGTCAAGCGGTTTTGGGTTTAAGGGTTTCGGGGTTTAGGGTTTAAGGGTTTAAGGGTTTAGGGCTTAGGGTTTAAGGGTGTAAGGGTTTAGGGTTTAAGGTTACGGATTTAGAGTTTAGGGTTTAGGGGAAGGCCTTCGGTTTCCCTAGGGGGTCTATATAATAGGGGTATACATAGTTCAGGGTCTAGGGGTTTCCGAAATTAGGGGTAACTTTTGCGGGGTTCCTCGTTTGAAGTTGTCATCGTGCGGTTTATTATGAGGTCACCCTATTTTGGAAAACTACCATTTGAGGAGCATTTTGAAATTTTGGGGTTTGGGTTCAGGGAAGTGCTTCAACTGGAAATATGTTCTCGTCCCGAATAAACAGTTAGAGGGTGAGGACAATTTGCCATTGGGCTCTGGTACGTTTGCACCAAACACCTCTTACTTACTTCAACCACAGCCTTAGACCCTAAACTCTGTAGACCCCAGAACCCTCAGGCTGAGTAAGGCTACTGGAACTATGTGGGCTGTTCTCAAAATTATGGGTCCCTTTTCGTTCTAGATATTTTACGGCACCTTATATTTTGGGGTTACCAAATTGGGACCCGAATATTGGGAACTACCGTGAACCCTTGCTTGGGGTTCAGCTAGGGTCCAGCCATCGGGGGGGAGGGGGGTTGGTATAGGGTTTAGGGTTTGGGGGTTTATGGTTCAAGGATTTAGGGTTTAGGCTTTGGGGCTTGGTTTAGGGTTTAGGTTTTTTCCAAGGAAGCCCCTGGACAAGTCTCTGAAGAAGCATGGTGCAGTTCTTGAGACACGCTTCTGCACACCCCGAAGCGTGGACCGTCAATCCTAACCCCCTTCTCCCTTGGCAGCTTGTCAGCATATAGTCTCCACCTGATGTACGTTATAGGGATTCGCAAAACAGGAACCCTCACATTTCATGGAACCCACATCCTTATAAATTCCTCATAGATTCCCAGTTTCCATTTCATCCTCCATGCTCTGCTCTATGACTCTGCATATCCCAAGAAAACCCTGTAAATACGCAACTGCAAACTAAACGAATCTGAACCCCCAAGTCAAGAGCCCAAGGCTAAACCCTAGCTATATGGGCATATCCATCTATGTATAATTATATATATATATACATATCCCCGAAAACCCTATACCCCAGCCCTAAACCCTGTACCCCCAAAACCCTATACCCTAAAACCGACAGCCCCAAAAAGCAGGTAAGACTTCTACCGCGCAGCTCCTTTCGTTGCGGAAGTCTGGCCAGGCGGACACGGCTGCGGGTTTGGGGGGTTTGGGGGTTTGGGGTTTAGGGGTTTAGGGGTTTGGGGATTTGGGGTTTAGGGGTTTAGGGTTTAGGGGTCTAGGGTTTGGGGCTTAGGGTTCGGGGGTGGATTTTTGGAAGTAGTGGTGGCTTCCACAAAAGAGGTGTACATGGCTTCCAATTTTATGTTGGAAATCCTCCAAAACGGGATCCCGCCTCCTCCCCAAAAAGGTATTCTGTGTGACGGAGTTAAGCCATCGTGCAGGGTTTTGGGTTTTGGGCCGAAAGGAATCAGAAGGTTGCAGGGGCCCCTAGTATGTAGAAATTACCAGGAGATCTGGTTGGCTATATTTTTTACAAGCAACTTTCTACTAAGTTCCTACAACTGCACGTTTACCATGATTATAGTCAACTAGGATCTCCAGGTATGGCTTCTTTGTCAACAGTTTTCACAGGTTTGGGTCCATTAGTTTTTTTTTGAGGACCAGCTAGGGTCAACACCCTGCTCCGAGCGTCATGAGAGATATTCTTCTTCTTTATGGTTGGCGGCTTAGGGTTTAGGGTTTAGGTTGGGCCACTCCCCTTTCCAGTAACTGTTCCTAGAGGGGTCTGACCTTAAACCCTAAACCCAGCCTCCTATTTTCCATTGTGGTAACAGTTACTGCAAGGGGGAGATCCCTGAACCCTAAACCCTGAACCGCGATGACCCAAGCTTTAGGGTTGCGAGTTTAGAGTTGTTGGAGTTTAGGGATTTTTCAGGAAAGAGCACCAGAGGAAGCCAATGGCAACCCAATAGCAGACATGTATACGTAGCACGGCCCTCCAGGACACTAGTAACTGTACCAACACCCTAAACCAATAAACCCTATCAACCCTATAAACCTCATAAACCCTATACCCTATAAACCCTAAACCCTATAAACCTCATCAACCCAAAGCCCTATACCCTATAAATCCTAAACCCTATAGACCCTGTAAACCATGCACCTGCAACCCCAAGTTTTGAGCTCTACGTTCGCCCTCAGGCGATGGTTCTGGACTTCTTTGCGCCCTGGTGCAAGGTTTGCACCCAAGAGACTGGGGGTTATAGTCCCCGTTAAGTAGATAGTATATAGGGGTATATTAGAAACCCTAAACTCTAAACCCTGTATATCGGGATCATGGAAACTTCTATTGTTTAGGTGTTAGCGTTATAGTAGACTGGGAGTTGTAGCTAGAGTAGCTGGAGGTTGGGGTGATTCAGGGTTGAGGGTGGAGGGTTTGGGGCTGAGGGTTTGGGGTTTAGGGTTTAGGGTTTAGGGCTGAGGGTTTGGGGCTGAGGGCATGAGGTTGACTGGGATTTAGGCTTCGAGATTTATGGGGGGATTTGGGATGGGGAGTGTATTGGATTTAGGATGGGGAGTTTATTGGATTTAGGGTTGGGGGTTTGGGGGATTTAGGGTTTGGGGTTTAGGGGATTTCTGCTTCAGGGACTTCTGGACTCGGGGCTTTGGGGCTTAGAGTTGAAGGTCACGGCCACCTTTGGATCGTTAAGTCGTCAGATAACGCTTCCCAGGCAAAACAAAGCTGCATAATGATAAAGGTTCAGGGTTTAGGGTTT
>CAJNIZ010001481.1:101579-116064 GCA_905231905.1 Symbiodinium pilosum
CCCTCACAGGTAGAAAAGATTTCCTGGGCCTGAAACAACTCCTGCAAAAAGACCCAAAGTTTGGTGAGTACCTGGCAACTGCGCCTACGCCCGGAGCGCAATATTTTCCAATGTACAGCAAAACAGTCGGAAACGCATGGCAGTCCTAAAAAACCCTAAGCCCTAAACCCCTAAACCCTAAACCCCTAAACCTGCGGTAGGGTTTCGAGGTGCTGGGTTCGGTTAAGGCGTGGAGGTTTAGGGTTTTGGGCTTAGGTCTTCAGAGCCCTTGGGTGTAGTGTTGCTAAGATGGGTTTAGGGTTTAGGGTTTAGGGTTTAGGGATTAGGGTTTAGGGATTAGGGTTTAGGGGTTTAGGGTTTAGGGTTTGAGGTTGTTAAGTTGAAAATTCCCCTGCCCCTCCCTAAAAAAACCTTAAACCCTAAACTATATCCACTTCTTTTTTTTAAGGTGTAGGGTTCAGGGTGTAGGGTTGATAAGGGGTTATATAGGAGAATGATGCAGAATCCGATGAATCAAACGGAAACTGGGGGTTCATAGAGGAGGTTACACTTGCTTGGTGGGGTTAGTAGAGAATATGGGAAAATAGGGATTGTATAGGGAGAACGTTCCCTTATTCCGTACTGGAGGGTTTGGGGTTAACTTTCGGGTTGTAAGTAGGGAATGAAGGAAAGGCCAGAGGCCATGATCAAAACACTCTGGTATTTGGCACGATACAGGTGCCACTATGCTTCCTACTTACAAGTAGTATGCATGTTTACCCGCACTTTCCTGTTTCCGTAAAAGATGTGGTATCATGGGCGTTGACGGTCATGCCGCATCAGGAAGGTATTGCAGAGCCAACCATTTACAGGATTTTCATGGTTGTCTTGCCTCCCTAAACCCTAAACCTTAAACTGCAACCCTAATCCTTCTTATTTAGGCTTTTCGGACATCTTTCAGGGGGAGCCTAGGGAGGTAGGATCGGGGGGGGAGGGGTGGGAGGGTAGCCTAGGACCGAAGGCTTTCGGTTGCGGCTTTGGGGTTTCGGGTCCAGGGTTTGGGGTCTAGGGTTTAGGGTGTAGATGCCCTGCCTTAGCGGTACCTCCCGCAAACGATGGCGCTATGCTAAGACTTGATAGAAGCACCAGAATGGGCGGTTGCTGTAGCTGGTTCCTGGTGGCAGCCGGTAACCTAAACATCTAAAACTCCTATTCGTGTCTCAACACTAGATCTTTTAGCATACATGGAAATGTCCACCAATGGCCCTGAACAAGGACTGTCACTGTAAAACAAAAAGCTGAACACTCCCAAGCTCATTCACACAAGCATTGGGCATAGGAGCCTCGATGTTACGTTTAATCTTCCCGAAAAAAAGTCCCTACTGTACTCATCTTGCCTGCCAGCAAGCCCCAAGTGAGCTATAGTCTAAACTCCTATTATCCCCCTTCATGCCCCTATCTACTCCCCTATATTCTCCCCTATAGTCTCCCAGGAAAATCTGAAGCCTACAATGTATAGTCCCCCTTAAGTAGATAGAATATGGCTTTGGGTATATTATAACAAAATCCCCATATACCCCGTATTCTATCTACTCAAGGGGGACTCTAACCCCCATATCTACCCTATTATAATATAGCATAATTTCCATGTTCTTTTCCATTACCTTTATATAATCCCTATAAAACCCAACATTCTATCTACTTAAGGGGACTATAATCCTAAATCCTGTACCCTAAACTAAACCCTAAACCCTATATTCTATCTACTTAAGGGGGACTCTAGGTCTTCAATATCACCCAAGCTAGGGCTCAAGACCTTCGGCTTGGGCACTGCCCCCCCACACAGAAACAGCCCGTACTATTGTTGATACTATAAATCCTGCATGACCTTACTATGCGATGGGTTTAGGGTTTAGGGTGACCTTACTATCAGATAGTACTATGACTACCAATATATACCATACTTAGGGTCATGCAGGATTTTTAGTATCCACCCTAGGCTTGATAATGCGGGTTGTTCTCAAATGTTTTGGCCTTTTTTGGTTATAGATTATATTACGGCACCTAATATTCAGGGGTACCAAAATGGGACCCTAATTTTGGGAACAGCCCTTAGTTATTATGAAACATATAAAGTTATATCATTATTGCTATCCTAAACCCTAAACCGCATGCTATCCAGCTGTTATTGGGTGTTGGCAGTACCCAACCTCAGGTCTCTAGGCCCTAATCCTCTTCACCCAGGGAGCCCTGTCACATCCCCATGCCCATGAGCAAAAACAACTTTGAATTTAGGGTTTAGGGTTTAGGTTTAGGGTCATTGAAGGTTTAGGGTTTACCCTAAACCCTAAACCCTAAACCCCTAAACCCTAAACCCTAAGGGTTTAGGGTTGAAGGGCGTGAACCTCCTACGCTTCAAAGTAGCTCTCACACTTCCGACCGACGCAACCTTTCCAGGAGAACCCTCAGCGGTGGGTGATGTTCCCGTGCCTTGGCGACTACCAAAACCTGAGCTGGATTTAGGGTTTAGGGTTTAGGGTTTGGGGTTTGGGGTTTGGGGTTTAGGGTTTTAGGGTTTACGGATGATGGGAATGGAAAGTACTATGGTATATTGGGGCTATATAGGGATAATGGGAAAGAACATGGAAACGACTATAGTATACTGGGGCTATATAGGGATAATGGAAAAGGACATGGAAACCACAATTTATTTTTGTTGGTGTATGGGATTCCATATATTTATGGAAAAAAAACGGATCAGTTTCTTCCTAGGGTAATGTGGGCTAAGTAAACCCCAAACCATCTGGATGCCATAGGGTATTTATGAACAGCGATTGGCCCTTAATTTTCTTACACTGATATATGATATATGCATGTATCTATGTAGGTAGGTATGTAAAAGGTGTGTAGGTAGGTAGGTAGGTAGGTAGGTAGGTAGGTAGGTAGGCAGGCAGGCAGGCAGGCAGGCAGGTAGGTAGGTAGGTAGGTATGTAGGTATGTAGGTATGTAGGTATGTAGGTAGGTAGGTAGGTATGTATGTATGTATGTATGTGGGGTTTGGAGTTTGCGGTTTCGGTATGTGCATGTTTTCCACACAACCCCTATCGGTCTACGTTTCAACCTTTTGAAATGCAACATATCCGTGCGAACTTTTTACCGTTCAAGGGCAAGCTGAGGTTGTGGAATCTCAAACTCCCAGCCCAACGAGATCCAACAGAGTTTCTTCTGGTCACGAAACGGTACGTACTAGGGGGTTAGTAGGGAGTGATGGTGTTGTATCCATACATAATCACCAATTATATGTCAGATTCCCATATTCTCTACGAAGCAGCTGTACCTAAACCCCAAAAAGTATGTAAAATAATAGCCCTAACCCCCTAATAATAGCCATAAAGGCCATTATTTTACATACTTTTGGGGTTTAGGTAGGGATATGTGGGTGGGATGCCTTGTCGAATCCTTGCGAGTGAAGGAGTGCCCACGATGCTTCCCTAGACTTTGGGGAAATCCTACACCCTAAGCCCTTGTTAGGGTTTAGGGTTTAGGGTTTAGGGTGACTAAAGACTCTCGTCATTGTTCGAGGAAACCTGTGGAAGCTCTGTGCTAGTTGCAGGAACAACTCAAACGGCTACGCCGGCAGCCTGAGATGTTGTTCTTCATAGAGACAAGAAGACCTAAATCCTCAATCCTGTATCAGCTACAGCCTCAACCCCCTTAAAGGTGGTTATATAGGGGATTATATAGGGGACTACTATAGGGGATTTTAAGGGGGATGCTGGGAGTTTAGACTATGGCTCAGCTCAAACAGGTCTGGGCAGAAATATTTGGAGGGTTTATGGGCAATGACGGCCTACTTGCCACCGTACTGAAGAACTTGGCTAAGGCTATACCAGGGGCTTAGAGGACTTGTACTTGGGCTGTAGGAACAGTGAATTGTCCGACATTCCTGTAAACCCTGAGTTTGAATGCCATGTCTGATTTTTTTGGAATTGCTTCTCCATCTTTTGTAGTAGATTACAGTTGCCCACGAACCTCCAAGTAGAGCTCCGATCCTTACCCTAAACCGTGACCTGAATCAAATCTCGAAGCCGTAGCCATCGAAGCTAAATGCCGGATTTTGTGCAGATGAGACACGCAAGTCGGGACCCAACATGCAGCTCATTCTGTAGCTCATGTATGACCTTTTTGTAGATCCCAAAGGGTCCAAAGTACCAATATGGTACAAAGTATGGTTTCTGTAGTAGTAATTTCCCTTATGGTTTGGGTAAGTATTCCCCATATGGGTACTTAGGACCCTTTGGAAAAAAATAACCCTAAACCCTAAACCCTAAAACCCCCTCACCCCCACTCAACGTATTCAAAGCCGGTCCCCATGCGCGGATGCGCTTATTTAACTTATCTGGGCCCCAAAAGGAATATTGGGGTTATATAGGGATAATGGAAAAGAAAATGGAAGCTACTATTTAGGGTTTAGGGTTCTGGACCCCCAAAAGTATGTAATATAATTGCCTTTATGGCGATTCTTGTGGGTTTAGGGCTATTATTTTACATACTTTTGGGGTTTGGGTAGTCAAGTTCTGAATTCGAACTGGACCTTCCTTTCGATTCTTCTAACAGACATTCCTCGACGACAAACCTTATTGAAAGTGATTGGACTCTGGGAGGCAAGGAAATCCGGAGTTAGATTTCCTTCCTTTCTGATACAAATTTTTGTCTTTCAAATTCAAGCCTTCCAACAGCCATAGGTATCGAGAATATGGTTGAAATCCTGCATTGCTATCTGATGTTTATAAATCCCTCTATACGAACCTTATGAACCATCAATCCGCAAATTCCAACTAGATTAACCACACGTTCATTAGATTCCTCTGTGACACCCATATGAGAACAAGAAAAACGAGGAAATCAAGGAGCCTGATTCTGGATAATCGCTGAACTTTAACCCCTACACCCTAGGCCCTAGACCCTATCTGTCCCCATATAACCCTATATGGGCTTTCCATAAATGCCATATAACAGGGATCCCTATAGCACGTTTCCTAGTACATTACGGCTCCGTACACACATTTCCGCAATTTTGGGAACGGAAATTCAGGCCGAGTCTCACAAAATCCCACAACACCCTGAAACTTTAAACCCTTACCCTGGACCCCAGTTCCTCAAACCCTGAACCCTAGACCCTAAGCTCCTGAACCCTAAGCCCCAAACGCTGAACCGTAAACCCGTAAACCCTGAACCCAAACCCTGAACCCTACTACTGAGTCCCATGAGCCTTTAAGTAAGCTTTCCCAAGCCGAGGCTCAAGTACACTGAGGTTTGGGAGATGTACAAGAAGCACGAGGCAGCTTAGGTTTTAGGGTTTAGGGTTAGGGGGCCTCAGAATTGTAGGGATCATGTAGGATTTGGGGCTCAGGGTTCGGGATTTAGGGTTTACGGTCTAGGGTTTATAGGATTAGCGGACCGAATAATGATAAATAATGGAGAATCGCATGGACAAGAGAATGGAAGATGACATGAAAACTGTGACTATTTGGGAATTTTAGGGTAGGGGGTTATCTAGGACCCCCCCCCCCCAAATTACCCATAAATGATGCAGTTATCCGAGTTTGGGGTTTTAGGGTGTTGCTTTTCTGTGAACGAGTATCGAATTTTTTTGCGCCACCACAGGTCACTGTATATCTGGGCCGCTGCCAAGGAATTTAAACTAAGTTGCTATAATGGGTACGTATACATATATATATATAAACCCTAAACCCTAAACCCTAATTTAGGACAGTCTCCTATGAAGCATGGTTTCATCATCGTTTTGGGTGCATGTATACCATGTGAGCTATAGTCTAAACTCCTTACAGGGGTTTTTATAGTGAGCTACTACAGCAGTTATTTAAGTGGGCTACTAGGAGTATAGACTATGGCTGTTGTGGTGTCCAATTTTGGGAGACGACGAGTTAAGATCACATCATGATCCATCATGCATCCCGATTCATCCCAGCACTCGCAGCCCTAATAACCTGAAAGCCTTAAAACCTTCAGGCTTAGGGTTGAGGGGTTTGGGGCTTAGGGCTTAGGGGTTTAGGTTTTGGGGGAGCAAACGGCTTAGGGCTCATCGGCTACTTGAAGGCTCTGAGTACTAGAAGAATCTGGGGACTTCGTAGGTAGGTAAGAAATGAGGACGATAATGATACGTCCCCGATGTTGGGTTGGTCTGCTTGTAGCCCCGTTTGATGTATCTTACCAAGTCCCTAAACCTCTACGTATGGCTTAGGGGTTTGGGTTCATTCAGGCTATAGTAGATACTTGCCCCAAGGACACATATGTAGTTTCCCCAAATTAGGGTACCCCCAATATAGGCCCCACTATACTAAAATCCTTATTATAGGGACACCCAAAAAAGTACCCCTAAATTTGGGAAACCCCCATACAGGGATACTGGAAAAGAAAATGGAAGCTACTAGAAACCCAATATAGACCCCAATATACTATAGTCCTTATTATAGGGATCCCAAAAAAGGGACCATAATTTTGACAACCACCCATATAGGGATACCACCCAGCCAGTGGCAAGGTTAGAGAAGGACTCCTAGGCTCCCTAAACCCAACGCGGTTTTGGGCTTCAGGGTTTAGCGCGCTTCGGGCCGACAAACCCTAAACCCTAAGCCTCAAACCCTAAAGGGTTTAGGGTTGAGGGTTTAGGGTTTAGGGTGAACCCTAAGCCTCAAACCACAACGGTTTGTTTTGCCAGGCCTCGTTCTGGACTGCCGAGGAGATCGACTTGGCTCAGGTCAGGGTTAAGGGTCAAAGGTTTCGGGCTGAGGGTTTAGGGCGTGTGGGCTTAGGGTTTAGGGTTTTAGGTTTTAGGGTCTGGGGCGTACGGTTTGGGGTTTGGGGCTTGGGGTTCAGGGCTTAGGGTTGAGGGCTTAGGGTTAAGGGGCTTCGGGTTGCGGATTCAGGGTTCGGGAGTCAGAAGAGGGTTGGCTGTTTCGCGTAGAGAGCTGGGTGCTGCCCCCACCCAGCAAACAGTGTAAACATATGGGTACCGCGACAGGCTTTATGTATTCGAGTTATACGTCCTTTCTAACTGTTACTGGGTGGGGGCTGTATCCCAGCTATTACTGGATGCGGTTCGGCTTTCGTGGTGAGCCCAATCCCCAAACCCTAAATACACCCTAAGCCCCTAGACCTTAACCCTATCATAAGGATGTTTACAAAGCTGTTTAAGAGGTTTTGGGGTAGCCAACATCCTCTCATCAATTACTGTGGCCTCTATCCTACTTCTTCTGATGTTTAGGGTTCAGGGCTTAGGAAACCCTAAACCCTAAACCCTAAAGCCTACACCCTAAACCCTAAGCCCTATAAACCCTAAACTTAGGTAAACTCCAGGTTGGGATGTTTCAGGCCTCCTAACTCAAAGCCCTGGCTCCTAAACTTCCAGCCTTAGGGTTTAGGGTTTAGGATTAGGGTTTAGGTGTATATATATATATATACACACATATACATAGATATGGGTTTAGGGTTTAGGGTTTAGGTTATATATATGTATATACATATACGCACACAGAAAACCTAAACCCTAAACCTTTGCAACGCTAAATCGTAAACCACAACCTTCGAACCCACAACTGCGACATCCTAAGTCATACACCATCATACACCCTAAGCCGTAAACCCTCAAGCCTAAACTTCAGCCAAGATAAAGCTTGCTTTGATGCTCCAGGGAACCTAACAGGGTTTACAATTCAAAGGGTCCGCGTACCCTAAACCCTACTTGCTAAGTCCCCCTGGCTTTCAAGTGCCTGGCAGGACAACAAGGACTGGGTGACGCTGACCACCGGCGAGCAACACTTCGTGAAGCATGCCTGCTGGCTAGCAAGCCATTGGTTTTGGGGAGTTTAGGGTTGAAGGTTTTGGGGTTCAGGTTTGGGATGTTTCGAGTTTAGGGTTCAAGGTTTGGGGGTTAAGGGTTTAGGGTTTTGGGGTTAAGGTTTTGAGATTAAGGCTTCAGGATGTTTGAAGTTTAGGGTTCAAGGTTTTGGGGTCAAGGGTTCAGGGTTGTTGCTGGCTTCACTGTCTGCCGGGCTTTTGTGGACTTTAGATTTGTTTTTGGGTGCAGGATGTAGGGGTATAAAGGTATGAGACCATGAACCGTAAGCATTTTTCAAGCACTGCGACACGTTGTGCCGGTAAAGTTCAACTTCTATCTTTGTGCGGCTTCTTTCGCTGTTCCATGCTGAGCCTTAAAGCTCTAAACCTACAAGCCCCAAATCCTGACAGTCTGGACTGTAGCCCTACAAGCCTGAATCCTCAAAGCCAAAACCACCCTAAACCCTAGACCCTAGACCCTAAATCTACACCCTACCCTAAACCCTTAATCCGAAGGTCCTGGCCTTCTTCGCGGCTTCAGATGGTGCCCGGGCTGGCTTTGCCAAGTGACGGCTTGCCCTTAGCGGCCTTAATGGGGGGGGGGTGGTTCCGGAATGAAGGGCTTCTTGTCAGGGTTTAGGGTTTAGCGGGGGTACCTGCAAGAAGGATTCTAGTGCATTGGGGTCTATATTTGGGGCCCGCAATTCCAGACAATTACCAGATAGAGACAGGGGTTCAAAGCGTATGAAGGGGCTTCATTGTCAGGAATATCTGTTTTGAGAAGCTACCAAGCAGGGTCGCAGTGTTTGTTGGTGCTTGAGCCAAGTAGGGTTGGACGCCTTGACAAAATACTATGTCCCGAAGGAGAATAAGATGAGCTTACTGTGTGTAGGAGACCGCAGTGACCCCGTAGTGATCGGGGTTTATGGTGAACCCCTAAACCCTTAGCCGTCAACGGTTTCGGTTGGATATAGCCCTCGTCCTGTAGCAGTCCCCAAAGATCTTTCGAGTAGCAATACTAATACTGCCTCTAATAAGGGCCTTTCGTGTAAGTCTTACTTATAAAATGGGTGCAGCATCCAAGTTCTACTGCTGTAGGCCTGCTACGCAGTTGTGATGGGCGAAGCTATTTCGCTGTTATATTTGGGGGGAAGGTTCTCAAAGCAGTCCGCTTACAATCTGTCAGAATGATCGGACACTTTCGGACTTTCCTGCTGAAGTCTGAGGGAAATAAGCCTAGTTATAAGTAGTTACCAAGTCCCATGGCCCTAAACCCTAAACCCTAAACCCTAAACCTTACACCCTAACCCCTAAACCCCCTACACCAACCCGAGACACTTGGACTGAGGTATTGTCCTCGAGAACTTGGCTGCCCAGTTCTCTTCGGAAGTTCAGATTCCTGAGGCCTTGGCTGAGGGTTTGAGGGGTTTAGGGTTTAGGGTTTAGGGTTTTGGGTTTAGGGTTTAGGGTTCAGGGTTTAGGGGGTGAGGGTACGGAAAATAAAGTAGAAGATTAACACCATGGTCCCCTTAAAGTGTGTTATAGCGGGGTGTCTGAGGCCGAGGGAAATGGAGTATCAATTGCAGAAGAAATGCAAACTCAAATGGAAACTGGGTTTGTTTGTTGTAGTCCTTAGAAACATCATCTACCCGGCGGCTCCCAATTTGTTTGCCTTTGAGGGCTTCGCTTTGTTTCTGTGTACGTCGGCGCCGCTGGGCTCATGAATGCTAAGCCAAAGATCGGGCTTGGGCTTTAGGGTTTGTGGGCTTTGGCTTTAGGGGATTTAGAGTTTAGGGTTGAGGCTTCGAGGTTTGGGTTCAAGGGTTCAAGGCAGGTTTTGGGCATGAGGGGTGACTGGCACTCTTCAAGAGTTCGGTGCTCAACTGTGAGAACACTCATACCATGCGGTTTAGGGTTTAGGGCTTGGGGATTCTAATGCTATCCCCCAAAAGGTACCTCCCAGGGTTTAAAGAGCCAATGAAGATGGTCTATGGGTGAAGAAGGCCTAAAATCCGGCGCTCTGAGCAAGAAAGTATTGTAACCTCTCATATAACACATACCCCTTGGAGGCCCTTGAACAACCTTAAGTACCCCAACTCATTTTTATTCCTAACCTACCTATGAAGTAAAAGTCCCCTTGACCCTCAAAAACGTTACGCCGCAGTCCCTGATCCTTCACCCAGGCAAACCCCTAAATCCTAAGCCCGATACTCTAAAACCTAAACCCTAGGGTACCCCTTAGTACCCGTTTTCCCTTTCTATTTGGGGTCTCCTTATTAAAGCTGAACATTAGGAGAAAGGGTAACCTTCTCATTAAGAGGTTATTGGGGAAACTAGAACCCTAAAACTACGCTGAACTCTCAAAACATGAAACGCACATCCGACCCCGCGCAAGGCTCGGGCGTTCTATGGCTTCCAGATGGCCGCTTAGCCAGCTGGGGATCTGAAAGAATTTGGGTTTAGGGTTTAGGGGTTTTAAGGTGGGATTCAAAAAGAAAAGTGTTGTTAGCAAGGCGCTTCATGGGTGGGGGCATGAACCGCTAAACCCTGAACCGTAGGGGGTTCGATAGGGATGATAGCAACTATCCACACTGACACCAACACCAGTAAGACAAAGGCCATGGAGAACATCCACTCGGAGACCTACTCGCTACTCATTGAGCAGTACATCAAGGACCCACGCGATCCTCAGGTCAAAATCTTCACGTTAAGCTTTCTTAGTTTTAAAGGGTGCGCCCTTAGGGACTCAGACATACATGCGGCGATTAATTCAGGCGGGCATTCTAGCGGGAACCCCTTGGGGCTGGAATAGGACTGCTGAACCGTAAAAACCTGTACAATGCCTACCTACATATATATATAGCTATACATATTAGTAATGATATATATATATACATACATATCCTATACGAGTTTCCACTCCGATATTATTTGAAAAGTCTATACAGTTGCTATATACGATCCCTATACACACCCATAACAGTTGCTTCCACCCTTAAACCCTAGATCCCTAAACCCTAAGCCAGGGTTAGTGGAATTTGTGTTCTCTTATACCGGGGGTTCTGGGCGTCATGCAGGGATTACGGGTAGATTCTAGGGATGTAGAGGGATTATAACCCTACACCCTATATGGTTTAGGATTGGAAAAAGGCCCTTCGCCCCTAAACCCTAAACCCTAAGCCCTAAACCCTAAACCCTAAACCCTAAACCCTAAACCGCGGGAGTGAGATACAGCAATCAGTGTGGGGAGGCTCCGGAGCCCTAGGTTTAGGGTTCAGGGCTTAGGGTTTAGGGCTTAGGGTTTAGGGTTTAGGGTTTAAGGGACACCAATCTTAGCCCTTAAGCCATATAGGGTTTAGGGTTATAATCCCTCTACATCCCTAGAATCTCCCCGTAATCCCTGTATGACGCCCAGAACCTGGACCCTAAACCCTGGGGTTTAGGGTCCAGGGTTGACGGTCTGGGCTTATCGTTCAGGGTGGCTCGATAGGGCAGGGGAGAGCTCGAAGACTTAAGATGTTTTGTATAGGTTGGGGGTGTAGTCTCTAAAATCCTCAAACCCTAAACCCACTGAGCTCAAGGGCAAAGATGAAGCTATTTCTTGATGGTCCCCACTGACCGGCTTAGGGAAGGGTGTCAAGGAATTCTACCAGGAAGCACCTACATGATCATCCAGTTATGATGAAGTCGTATGAACCCATAATGCAAAGCCCGAAACCTGGATCTATTTGCCTCCCTACGACAACTTACTGGGGGGGTTAGTAGGGAACAATGAATATATTGTATAGGGATTATATAGGGATTATATTCCCTTATCCCCTACTACGCGAAAGTAAGGCAAGTTTCCCAAAACTGCCACTGCAAGCTGGCTCTAGGTCAGCCACCCTTATACCTTACAGCGTCCTGAAGCTGTAACGACCGAACCTTCTTGAAGGTTCAGGGGATTTAGCGTTTAGGGTTTAGGGGCATAGGTACAAGAGTGCTTGTTAGTAGGTACTCAGATCTTCGCGGAAGACACATAGTCGGATTGTTCTGTTTTTCCATTCCTATAAACACCTGACCGCTAGCGGTGAACGCACTTTCAGACTCCAGATCCCAATTCATAAATGCCTAAACTCTAAAACGTAAACTGAATTTTGCATTGCCACAAAGTACCACAGTGGATACTAAAATTCCTGCATGGCCCGAAGTACCTTAAGCCTGGAACCTTCTGGTACCATAGTACGCTAGTCACTAGGGTGGATTTGTAGTATCAACACCAGGACCCCGTGGAGAAGGATCAGCTCTTCGATGCCATCCACACCATGCCAGCAGTACGGGCAAAAGCCCACTGGGCGATTCAGTGGATGAACCGCCACTCGAAAGGGTTTGGTACAGTAGCATCACCGTAGGCTGCGGTGCTCTTAAGGAACTTAAACTGAGTTACCCTTGTATGGGTATATGGTAAATGATAGGGTGTCCTTATTGCAGTAACTTAATTCAAGTTCCTTAGCAGCAGCCCAGTCGGGCCTTGGTATAATGACGACTCTTTGTCCCTTGTGGCCACTAGTGGGTCGGAGCCTAACCTATAGTCCCCCTTAAGTAGATAGAATATGGCTTTGGGTATATTTTAATTCATAAGATCCCCATATCTCCCATCTTCTATCTACTTGAGGGGGACTATAAGTTTAGGGTGCGGGTTTTCGGCTAGGATTGGGGGGGACGGGGGCGGCCCTCGCAAGGGTACGGTGTTTAGGATCGGGATCTGACTTACTGGGAGTAAGAAGGGGATACGGGAATACAATCCGGACATGAGAGAGGCTTGCTTTGAGGGTCATGGAGACTTAGCAAGTACGTTCATATCCCTTATAAGCGATATAAGAACACCAGCTATCCCATTGTTACCCTAATTACTTACCAAGTTCCATCCAAGTAGCAGAGTTTTGAGAGAGCTGCCCGCTGAGTCTTTAGTCTCAGCGTGCAAGATGAGAAATCTTTGCTTTTCTTCCTAAGTGCCAGTCGCTGTGCCACAAGCTGTGCTGGTGCAAAATCTCTGCATGCAAGATGCAGCACCCTAGTTTGAGCTAAACCCCCCAAACCCTAAACCCTAAACCGCTAAACCCTGAACCCTAAACTCCTAAACCCTAAACTCCTAAACCCTAACCCCTAAGCCCTCATAAAGGGATCCTTAGTAGTGGACATAGGGTTCCCTCTTTTAGTTCAGTATAGTTTAACTGGAACCCCCACCCAGCAATAGTAACTATAGGGGATAATAGGGACTATATTAGGGTCCTCGTATATTCTTATTCTACCACCACTACAGGGTGGGGGGTAGGGATTATATTAAACAACTCCTCTTATATTCTGATTATACCACTATTACAGGGTGGGGGGTCCTCCTAAAGTATAGTGCCTAATACATGAGTTGTCCTCTGCATGGGCTGGGCATTATGCAGCATATAGGTCTCTGCAATAAGGCATCCCAATGGGGCATCCATTCCGCCATTTCCCAGCAAGAAGCAGCTAATTCGCCTGGTGGCTTAAACTCAGGGTTTAGGATCCGTTTCCGTGTCATTCTCGTCTTCACTCCTCCCTTATCTACAAGAAATCCTTAAACCCCTCAACCCTAAACTCTAAACCAAACAGCAATTTAGTTCTTGGGACTTAGCTTGGACCTTAGACACTTGGCCCTTTGGAAATGCCTTATACTCCTACTAGAGGTACCTAAGGGTGTACCCTTAGTAGGGGTCCTAAGTCCCCTATACCCTAAACCTTTAACCCCATATATTCCCTATAGAACCCTATAATATAGTAGTTTCCATGTTCTTTTCCATTAACCCTTAGTAGGGGACATAGTCTAGATCAACCCTAAACCCTAAACTCCTAAACTTTGAACCCCTAAACCCTAAACTCCTAAACCCTAAACCCTAAAACCCGCTGAGGGGAGGCCAGCTTTGCCGAGAGGATCGTAGCCTTCGCTGCCGTTGAGGGCGTGGCTGGCTTGAAGGATTTAGGGTTTAGGGTTTAGGGTTCAGCATCTCAAGTTCAAGCATTCATTCCGAGAGCAGCTGTTCTAAGTATCAGAGAAATACCCACCCGCCCATTGGGTCCCCCAACATTCAGAAAATATTNNAGTTGTATATAACTTTAACGCAGCCAGATCACCATTATCGTTAAAAAATGTAATGCAGGCATCATCACAAGGGTACACGTCCAGAGTCCTTTTCTGAGCCGCAAGACAGACACCAGGGGAGGCTAGTCGAGGATAGGCTGCCAGGCCTTGCCAGAGCTGCCAGGCCTTGCCAGGGCGGCGGCCAGTCCTTGCCAGAACTGCCAGGCCTTGCCCTTGCCAGGGCCGCCAAGGCCTTGCCAGGGCGAACCTTTAGTTGCTGCAGGCCTTGCCGGGCTGCCAGGCCTTGCCAGGGCTGCCAGGCCTTGCCGGGGGAGAGAACCCTACAACCCTTGATCACAAACCTCAGCCAAGCAAAATTAAACCAGAAACCCTAGAGAGAACCCTAGAAGGGGAACGCTAGGGCCAGAACCCTAGAACCAGAACCCTAGAGCCAGAACCCTATAACCAGAACCCTAGAGCCAGAACCCTATAACCAGAATCCTATAACCAGAACCCTAGGAGGTGCAGGCCTGGGAGGGCCATTATCGGGATAAG
>CAJNIZ010001482.1:0-28458 GCA_905231905.1 Symbiodinium pilosum
TAGTAGTTCCCTATATAATCCCCAAGAAAACCCCCCTTTAAGGAGTTTAGACTGTAGCTCCCATGGGGTTGCAGCTGCAAAGTCTCACGCAGAGTGAGCATCCATGGAGGCCCAGATTCAAGAGCTTAGGGCTTAAGGGTCCAAGGTCTAAGGCTTAAGGGTTGAGAGCTTCGGATTTCAGAGATGAGGTTTAAGGGCTGAGGGTTTCGGGATTTAAGAGCTTTAAGTTTACGGGCTCGGGGATTGGGATTCAAGGGTTAAGGGCTTAGGCTTTAGCATGGGGGTTTGAGATTTAAGTGATTTCAGGGCCTACGGCTTCACGTCTGATGTAGGGATTTGGGGTTCAGGGGTTAAGGGCTTGGGATTTATGGGCTTAGGGTTTAAGAGTTGAGGGCTTGGGATTTCGTGGTTCGGATATAAGGGCTAGTGGTTTGGGATTTACGGCTTAGGAAACCACACAACTCAAAGGAACAACCGCCCATCACCCCAATACAAGATATTCATAGCACAGTGCCATGGTTTCAGGGATGGGCTGTTTGCTGTTTGGGGGCGAGAGCTTTCCGTTACAGGAGGGGATTAGATTTCGGGTTCTGGGCCTTGGAAAGGACATCGGGACCCTACAAGGTGGACTCCAGAAATTCCCATTTTGGCGACCCCTTTGTCCATTGACTATTGGGGGTGTTTTGATGAATGTGGCAGTTTCTTGCTGAGATCCTGGATATACCTGAAGAACAACGAGGGGGGCTCCGTAAGCTTGATAAACCCCCATGCACACCCCTGAAAAGAAAGTGTTATTCTTCAAGGGCCCACGCTGGGACCTCAGTATTTCCCCACTTTTGCCTCGTTGAAAAAGAGGTTGGCTTAATGAGTATGTACCAATTTACTTGTGATCAACTGCAACAGAACTGGTTCATGTGTCTTGTGAAAGGAGCTGGTAAAAATTGAGCCCGGCCAGACCAAAATCCAAGACAACGGCCCCAAACCCGCAGGAACTACGTACATTTCACTTGACGTTCAGGGTTCTGCTGGAACCCCGCTTCACGGTCTACTAGTTCTGTCACAGCTTACGGATTACATTACACATGGTCTCCAGGTCTCCAACCAAGAACCCTAGCAATTCCCCACCTGACAACATCCTCATTCTCCTGAGAACGAGTCAACAGGCTCTTCCGGTGGACGCGGGGATTTCTCGCGAGAGTACTACTCCCCGTCACGTAATCATGAGCCTTCCACCCCCATGGTAATGAATATTCCCAATATAGTTCCAGTATATACCAAGCAAAATATCAATCTTTCGGGTTTTATGTTCGGAGGAGCGAATAGTAGTCTAGGTGGATATTTCCATCCACGAGTATATTCTTCTCGTGCTTGTAGTACTTCGTGAGAAGAACCTTAGCGCGCGGTTGTAGAACTTGCATGATACTGCCCTGCTCTATTCCCACCATAGTGCTTCTGGATTTGTGTTAGGGATTCCTTATACTTTTGGGGAATGGGAATGCTCATATTGGTGTAAAAAGGATGCTTTTCTTCCTAGGGTAGTGTTAGCTAAGGCTAGGACTTAGGGCGAAGGGTGGACGTGCGCGATGCGGGATAAAGGGACACAAAGGCTCCAGAAATGCTGGTGTGTCTTCTTGCGTGGGCGCTACCCCAAACGCCCCAAGCCCTCAAACCTCTCAAATCCCGGCATCCTTAGGCCCAAACCTCCTAAGCGCTGCCAACAGTTTAGCGGCAAATCTCGTGAACTTTGAAATCCTTAGACGTACTGGTAGGAATGTTGGAAGGGCTCCCGAAGACATTTGCTAAATCGAAGTACGTGCATAAAACGAGATAGTTTCCATGATCGACCTGATGTATAGGGGATAAACTCCAAATCCTCAATTTGTTCAGTGTATACGCAACGCTCACATAAGGTACTCCACCTCCTGCAACTGTCCTGGACTCCACGGAGACCTGAGTCATATTTCAAATGTATGGAGGCTATAGTGCCAAAAAGTCAGATCAAATCCTCCTTTGGGTATAGCAAAAGGATGTATAGTCCCCCTTGAGTAGATGGAATATGGGGTCTATGTGGATCTTATTATTATACTCCCAAAGCCATAGTTCTATCTACTTAAGGGGGACTATGGCCTTACATAGTTCAACCACAAAAAAAACGAAGCCCGTAATCTCTAAACTCCCCGTCCCGAGCCCGTATATCCCTGTAGAGTCCAAACTTCAACCACAACAAAACTGTTGTTCGTACAAAGATTAAGCACTTGCACCCCACCCCTAATGCTACCTGTCTCCAACAGTTTATGTGATCTCTTATGGTGAATATTTGATAACCTCATGGAGGATTTCTATGATATTGTATGGAAGGACTATTCACTACCAGGTAAACCTTAACTCCTAAGCCCTAAACCCTAACCATAACCCTAACTTCGGACTAAGCCCTAAACCCCTAAACCTTAAACCCTAAACTTTTCCTTTCATACTGAGGCATGGCGGGCCCTGTTTGTGTCAGTCGGTTCCTTTAGCAGGAGCCTTCAGCACCAAACCCAGGGTCATTAAAAAGTGTGGAGGGTTTAGGGATTTAGGGTTTAGGGGAAGAATTTTGGGTTGGAGGGTTGAGGCTTTTGATTCAAGACTTGGGGCTAGGCTCAAAGTTTAGGGAGTTCACATGGGGATTTCGAGTTCAAGGCTTGAGGTTTTGCATTCTCCATGAGAAGATGTCTATGTACTCCTTCTTTTCTACTGGCGTTCCATGAATAGGTCACCAAATTCGGAACCTAAGACATGGAAGTCCCTATTCTTGCGACTCCCCAGAAATGATCTCAATTGTTGGAACCGCAGTATAAATCCCGGGGGTTCCCAAGCTATGCGTACAGTTGATGCTAAACGTCCTGCCCTAAGTAAACTAAATCTCGGGAAAGGGGATGCCATAGTATACCTAGGCCCTGCAGGATTTTTAGTTTCAACCATATTTTGCGAACCCCAAAAATCCTTCTTGAGGTCTCTAAACCCTGCCGGCATTTCCTGTAGAATCCTAGAGCCCAAATCCTCAACGCGAAGACTGGCAAGAGCGCAGCTGACCATGTACATGTACGCTTGGGCGCACACACCGAGGGTCTCCGTCCGAGCATCTGGACAGACATACTGAGGGCGCGTAAAACCTCCAGGTAGACACTGCAGGCCCCGTTGGCTACGCTTGGACGACCAAAAAACGTAGCTCCTGAAAGTAAAAGACCCAAACCCTTTAAGGCGCGCTGTGTTTTTTCAACGTCTTCGGGCCCTGTGGCCCTGGGGCCATGCCACGTTCGGCTTTACAGCTGGGCAACCCTCCAGGGCTGCCCTGCAGCCTGCACGGAGCTCTCAGTTTTACGTATCTGCATATATTTGTGCAGCCTCGATGCATGGCTGATTGAGAGCTGGCACCGCATGTACAGAGCGTGCAGCACTAGGCCGCGAGCGATCCACGCCTTCACAAGACTCGTGGTTTCGGCTCTCTCTTTCAGGATGTTTGATCGATTGGTGTCCAGGAACCTGTACATGTACTTGTAGATGCACAAGGGACCTCCTTGCTAAGGTGGTTTGTGGGGTGGGACTTCGAAACCCTAATTGAGAGAGCTACGCTAGTGTGCTCATTGTGTGTGTGCCTCCTACCACTAGAAAAAAAAGCGTACACACTGTGCGCACACAGTTACACACTTTGGACCCCAAACCTTAAACACAAAACTACCTATTTTGAGAACCCCTCCCAATCCTTCCAGGAATAGCATCTTGCGGCTTCTGGGCCGGCCTCTGCCGCTGCAGTCACTTACTGATGCTTAAGATTTAAGGTTTTGGGGTTTAGGGTAGAGGGTTGTGGGCTTTGGGATGGTCAGGTTCAGGGCCTAGGGCTGATTAGAAGGTGGGTAGTTTCCTGCCAAAAGAGCCTGTTGTACTTGATGAGGCCAGTATGGGAGGCCTACGGGAGACTACTCACCTGTGAACTACCTACCTGCAATGGGCGTCTAGTGGGGAGGTCTATATGGGGACTACATAGAGATAGTGGGATGATCCACTTTTTCTACAGTTCCTAAACTGTCAACAGCCTCACAGAATCGTTTCTACAATTTGTGGTTCCTCACTCGTTGGCCCAAACCCCAACCTGGTAAAACCTGGTGGCTTACATTTTCGTTTGAAAGCACCCTCAAGCGCACCAATGAGGTCAATTCCAGTCCGCCGCCCGCTTGGGAACACTGGGACTGTCAGCCCACCCATGCGCGTGTTCCACACAGCCGCTAGTTCTGCACTTTCAAGCTGTTTAGGGTTCAAGGTTTGGGGGTCAGGAGGGCCGTACTGCAATTCATGGCACTTTTCTGAGGCCACCTTCTAGCTTAGGAAATACAAGTTTGTTTTTTCCATTGTTGCTATTGTGACCACCGATCCAGGGAGCTTAGGTTGCCACAGTTCTTAGCCCTGTTGCGTTTCATCAACGAGCACTTGCGCAGCTATCTTTTTTCGGCCATCTTTGAGCTTGAGCTTGTTGGGTGGCCCTATGTAGAATCCCAAACTACCGATATAATGGTCATAGATTCCTGGTATGGTTATTGTGCAGGGTACCTCACGTGAACCTCACAAAACATTGCTACCTACTAATGACCGCTACATTATGCTCCTTCTCACCAGCCAGCAAGTGCAACCTTTGCCTTCTAGCAACGCTAGAGGCGGTGAAGAAGAAGCATGATTGTAAGTTCCCAAAATGAAGGGCCCCCTTCTGGGAGTCCTTAAACTGGCGATCGTAGCATATTGGGGTCAATGTTGGGGCCCCCTGTTTACGCAGACCCCAGACCTTATCATGCGGTTCAATCCTGCTACCCTTGACAGTCCTTCTAGCACAGGTAAATGCGCTGCTGCAAAATGCACGTTGGTTCGGGCTGACTCACTACTTATATGAACGAAGAACCGCCCACTGCAAACTACCAACGACAACTAACGAGAAGTGCAACATTTGGAAAGTTATCACTCAGTTACGATTGGCTTACTACTACTGTTATTGCGACTGCTATTCGCACTGCTGCTGCTGCTGCTGCTGCTGCTGCTGCTGCTGCTACTCCACTCCGACCTGAGACGCAAAACGTCGTTGCAGCCGTCAGGTTGGTTGCTTGAGAATCAGAGACGAGTACCAGTAATGGCGGTAGGTTGTTACAATCGTGATCCCGATTTGGCAACCCTACATATTAGAGGCTGCATTCTGGTACTTGGGATCCAAACAGGGACCATCAGTTCGGCAACCTATTAATATACCATAATATATTATAATACCATAACTATAATTTGCTAAAACTTCTTATAATATACCATAATAATCATAAGAGTGACAGCTTGAAAGTCGGACGGCAACGTCGCAGTGGCAAGGGGGTTCAGGCTCAGTGCTTCCTGCAAATTGCCCTAAGGGTTTTCCTTCAAAGACCGGCTTAGATTGCAAAGCACAAGCCTTAAGCTCAGAGCAAAACCCACAGGGGCCTACAGCCATGAGCAGTTGTTGTAGACGGTGACGGAGTCATGAAAAGGGGTAGGGTTCAGGGACAAGGTGGCGGTAATCTGAACAGCCTGAACAGTTTCTGTGCGGTAGAAGTAGTTCCGAGTAAACCTTCAACAACCCCGAATCCACGAAACCGACCACAAGGCAGTGAAGCCTTCAGACCCTTAAACCCGAAACCCCTACACATTTAAGCCGCTTATGCCCCCGACTTTACACACGGTCAAGCCCCTAAACCTTAAATCCACGCCAAGGCTTGCATCATGTGCGCAGCTGCTAGCTTGGCCGTGGTGTTCCCCTCTGTCACTGCCATTGTTGCCGGGCCTGTGGGGTTCAGACCTTTGCGCTTATTGGATACTTTTGCCCTTGCTTAAGCCATGATATGACTAAGACGTCCTCAGAGTCTGTGTAGCAGGGCCAGAAACTTTGGAGGCTCAAAGATATTTCAAAGCACAGCTCCATATTCCCAAATCTGGTAAGACGTACCAGCAACTATCCAATATGATCCAATATGAACCTTCAGCTGCAAAGTGTACTTCGCAGGCTTCATGACTTGCTCGTGCTCGAGGGGGCTAAACCCTAAACTGGAAGCCCTATTGATTGAAGGGGTTTTATTTTACTTGGGCTTGCAAATCATAGGTCAGGTACTGCCCTCACTCAGTAATAGTTGGAAATGAATAAAGATATAGGTATATAGCTCTAATTATTTCCTCTATAATAGACGGTTGTTGGGTGGAGGCAGTACGCAAAGCATAAGCCTTCGGCATAAGAGTTACTTGTCATTACTGGACGAACCGGAGTCTTTTCATTACTGGCCGAACCGGAGTCTTTATCATCAGGATTTTGGTATATTATAGGGTCGATGTTGGCGTCTCCCTATGTTGGGAAACTACCCAAGTTGCTGCCTCAAGTTCGCAGCGCTAAACCCGAAAGCCCAAACGTTCAGCCGCAAATCTGGCATAAGCTTAAGGTTTAGGGTTGAGGGCTTAGCGTTAGGGTTTAAAGGTGGGTCTAAGGACACTACAGGTGGGTAGTTCTCCCATGCGTGCCTTGCACAACCTTATGTAAGCCTTATGTAAGGGGCCCACCTGGCAACTCCCCGCCTGAGAGTTCCCCCAATCAATCTCTACACTCGCTTCGAGGCCCATCTGTATCTCTACCCTACTCAAACGCTAACTGTACTTATAACCCAACTATAAGGTAAAGATAATTGACTCCTTTCGGGTTGTCGCACCATACATGTAAAGCAAACCGTGATGCTTGCCGCCTTCCCAGAAACTGGACAAATATGGCCACCTCATCCGACCTCACTCCCAATGATGGCTTGTGTGTATTTCTGTGGAAAACATTCCCAAATTGGGGTTTATTTCAATCGGATAAACTGGCCATGAATACCCTAAATCCCAAACCCCAAACATAAATCGCTACCCAGGTGGGAATTGCCACAGGCTTTGGGTCAGTTCTATGGACCTTTATCATGCCGGTCACCTTGGCTGGTACGGGTATGTTTCAGAATAACCTCCTGCAAGGGTTTGCCCAAAATTCCAAGCTCTTTTCGGGAGTCCGTATCATAAGGATTATAGCAAATTCTTGCAGGTTGTGGTTATAGTTGGCATTTGGAGCCAGTTTGGTCTTTTCGGTGCTTCTATCATCACTGTAAATCCATGTTACTTTGGAGTGCCAGGCAGGGGTAGGGAGGAGTAGAGAGTATTGGCCCTCATTCCTGGCCGCTAGTATTAAACAGGCGTATGTGCACCCATACAAGCATCGGACTAAAGTTAGGTTGGGGGAGACCTATAGGGACCTATTGAGGGATATGCTAGGACTTTAGTCCAGGGCTCATAAACATAGTCTGTGAGTATTTGAGGTGCAGGGGCGGCCAGGCGCATGACATTCAACTTGAACATCATAGCTTCCAAGGTACGCAAGGTCATGCTGCGCCGTCCCCCAACCCGCCCAGCCCACGATGGATTTGGCAAATTTTGGCCCAGGTCAGTTGTATCTTTCAAGGTGGCCATGAAGCCGCCAATGTCGAGGAAGATTATATCCTTCTTGTTGGCTTTGTACTTGACAAGCAGAAAGTAAGGTTATGAACCAAAAGGAAGCATTCCACGAATGGGTGTTTCAAAATGAAGCTCTCCTTTTATCTCCACCAAAAAAATACGCCTGGTTGCTTTAATAGGGACCCTTCAATGTTAATAGGCTGCACAACAAAAACCTTTTACCCTATACTACGCGTCAATATAGAATATAGTCCACCTTAAGTAGATCGAATATGGGGTAGGTGGGGATCTTATTTTAATATACCCAAAGCCATATTCTATCCCTAAACCCTTTATTCTATCCCTAAACCCTAAATTCCAAAACCCTAAACCCTAGACCCTACTTAAGGGGGATAAACTACTGAGGTGATCATGATTCTCATTCTGAGACATCGTGCTGAGAAGGAGCGGTCTCTGCACAAGGACTGCCAAACTTCGGGAATCCGCAACTTAGAACTGATTATAGGGGTTACATATACAGAGACAGAATGGGATTGGGGATTATGGTAATCTATAGGGTTGAACTGGGCTCTCCTAACCACGCCCGCTATACTACCTCCTTATCAACTTGTTTAGCCCTTATGACCCTTGAATACCTGCATTATCGGGGAATCCATGCTTGCAAAATGTTTGGGTAACACTTTGCATGAACCTTTCATAGTAAGATACTCGGTATGGAACGCAAGCTGTATGCGTGATCACCTGAACCCAACATTAAAAAAAGACGTGTGAGAACAAGTATTCAATCCCAGTATAGAAAAAGACATATGTCAATAGTCGTTTGTGCTCAGTGTTTTGGCTTCTCGAGAAACCCCTTAGAGTACGGAGTCCTCATAAGATCTCGTCATAATCCCCCTACACCCTTGGGTCTCTAATAGTGTTGACAAGCTGCCATATGAGAATGAAGAAGAATATAGTTTTAACGGCATGACATAGGAAGTCAACGATATCTAACACGCAGCATAGGCATAACGCTGCCTGACCTCAAAATCCCAACCCTTGGAACCCTAAACCCTATATCGCTAAGCCCTTCACCCTATTGCTTAAATGATCCCTAAACCCTAATCCTTAAACGCTTTGGGTTTAGAGTTTAGCCCAAACCCTAAGCCCAACCGAACCTGATCCTAGTGTGAAAATGGAAAGCAGTCAGCTAATCTTCTTAGTAGGGACCCGCACAACCCCTAAGAATCCATGTATATCCCCAGGGTAAATTCGATCCAACCACATTTGCTGTTACAAGACCATTGTAAGCCCCGAAGTCTGCGAAGTATGGCCATACCTCAGTTAAAACTACAGGATTGCTTGGTTAGGGGTTAGGATTTAGGGCTTTCGGGCTGGTTGGACTTACCCCAAACCCACAACTTGCTTCGCCAAACTGAATATCCGAACCCCGAACCCTAAACCCTAAGCCATGAACCCTAAAGCGCCGATTATCACTTTTCGAAGTCCCAGAGCACTTCAAGGCTAGATTGCCAACTGGGAATTATGAGTTTTGTGTCTAGGAAAGCCTAGAACCTTGAACCTCCAAGTGCTTCAGGGTTTTGGGTTTAAGGAACTACCAATTCCAGTATGTAATTCTAGTTTAGGTTACCTCCTATCGACCTCAGAAGGATGTTGGCAGTGATTTTGGCACCGACATTCCGCAGATTCCGAAATAAACCCAGTTTCAATTTCATTTGTCGATGTGATTTTCCATTTGATTCTCCAGTATTGGCAATGATTCGTGGCCCCAAACCCTAAACCCTAAACCAGAAGCCCCAACACCCTAAACCCTAAACCAGAAGCCCCAAAACCCTAAACCCTCAACCATAAGCCGAAAAACCCCAAACCCTCAACCCTAAACCATCAGCCCCAAACCCTAAACTTTGGATACTGCCCCCCTCAGTAACAGTTGGATAATGGTTATAATGTAGTTATATATAGCCCTTAATAGGACCCCTAATATAGACTGTTACTGGGTGGGGGCAGTATTCAACCTAAACTGCTTGGGTCGCTTAGGGTTTCGGGGCAAACTCAGGCGAGCGGCTCCTATCTTCGCCCTTGAGCTCCTTTTTCTTGGGTTTTGGGTTTTGGGTTTAGGGTTTCGGGTTTAGGGTTTAGGGTTTACGGTTTAGGGTTGGGGGCTTGCGATTCTATTCTCCCCTGGCTAGAATGTAGGAATGTAAGAGACCGTGGAAACGACTCTATTCTTCGCAAATTTCTACGACCTTCTATAAGCGTCCAGTCCTTTCTTTCCTTGCTAACTAGCGGTGATTTTAGGATCAGGTTTCTGGGGCAAAGGATTCAGGGTAAAGGCTTCAGGCAGGGTTTGTTCAGGATTTAGCCCCCAGACAACCTAGAGCCCTAGAAAGACCCACTGAAAGCGTGAGTACTGACCACGCCTAGATAAGAATTGCCAGCATTATGGTTCCAGATTTATTGTAAGGGTGCGGAGGCAAACTCCCTGTTCCAGACAATGTATTGCCAAGAAACAGCTTGCCATTGGGGTGTGCACATCGCCGAATTTGTTGGTGCAGGTTGTTGCCCAATCCTGAGGTGTCCGGCACACAGTCATTTAGACCTTGCTTATGAGAACCTTCAAGTAACCAGTTCCCTACACCCAAAACATTGATTTTTGGGAAGGTTGAACAAGATGTGTGGAGCACTCTGCCCACGTGAAGATTCCTCAGACTAGGCCCTAAACCTTCAACTCAAAATTAGGGATCGATCTCCTCATTCTCTGCTTAGCCCTGGGCAGTTCAGGGCCAAGAGTTGCAGTTCAGGGGGCCAAGGGTTGCACATTATTTTTTGTGCAAAGTCATTATCATACGGGTCCCTATATTTGGGTTCGTATTATGATACAGGTCCCTGTACTTAAAGAATCCATTTGTGTAAGAAGAGTTGAGGCCAAGTCCCACATGTTCGTGACGCAGGACCCTAAACTCTAAACCCTAAACCCTAAAGCCTAAACTAACTTAGAATCTTTGTGCAACGATCGCTCCCCTGGACCGTACGCGGAATCCCAAAGGGGATATCAATGACATTGCAAAAGTGTCTTTGCGGGTTCCATCTTTGTTTAGGGAAGCCCCCAAGCCACTGAAACCCTAAATCCCCTAAACCCTAATACCCTCTTTTTTGGGAACCCCATACCAAGAATCATAGTGTTTTGGCTGGTAAAAGAGAGACCCCTATGTTTGAAATCCACTCACCTTGGCGTGCAGTAAGACCCAGGTTCACCACCGATGTCCCCACGGCAGTCTCCGCGCTTCTCGCCAAGCCCATCCATAGCAGAGATACCGCCGATGCTGGGCCATTGTTACTATAGGGACCTCAACAGTTGCCAAGTTGTTGGTGCTAGATTCCATGTATAAGTATAGTATGGACTACCTCAAAGGAACCCCAAAATCCTCAAAGAGACCTCAAAACGACATTGGTAATTATCGGCTTTGGGGATAATAACTTACGGCGTTTCACGGCTTAGGTTTAGGATTGATCTTCCACAGCGTATCATGTGCTGTAAGGTTGCCGGAAACGGATGCACTTGGTCCCACATCACCTGCCAGTGCGCATTTAGGGTTTAAGTCGTGGGTACTCGTCAGGCCACAGGGGAGACGTAGGAGTGGTTGCAATGGTAGTGGTGAATGTAAGTATAGTAGGACAAACTGCTAAACTCCTTTTTGTGGGGCCCAAATGAGGGATTTCCTCGCTTGGGTCGGCTGGGAGGTCGTCCCATGATTCATGGATACCGACGCCAAAAGGGGGTTTCCATGGCCAGAGAATTGTACGGATTCTATTGGGATTCCCCAAAGATTGGGGTACATAGGGGTTATATGGGGATATGTAGGGTTTAGGGCTTCCCCAAAATTTGGGATGCAAATTTTGGTGGTCCCCATAGTAGGGATGATAGTATACTGGGGTTTATAGTGCGGTCCCCTTATGCGGTCCCCGTATGTAGGGGAACTATCAAATATGGAATTCCTTTCATGCCTGCTACAAGGCAAGGTTGCTTGCAACAAGGAGTCTACCCTAACCCTGAACCCTAAACCCGGAACCCTAAACCCTAATCCAAAAAGGATGTCGCTGAATGGCGAGGAGGATTCTGAGATTTGCATGCACATTGATGAGCCTGATAGTGGCTTGCTCCAATTCCCGGCTTTCCACCATGGGAACCCAAAAAGGGACCTATCAGGGCCAGGTACGGTCCCTTCAGTTGGGGTCTCCCTGGGAGTTTTTGGGTATTTGCGGTTTCGCATTCGGAGGTTTTTGGTGTTGAGTTTCCTGGGGTCAGGGCTTGGCATTGGATAGGAAGTCTTCCGTCTCAGATCCACGTGCTGACCCCTCACACTGGGTGAGATTCAGTGTCGAGATCGTCCCGAAAAAGTGCCAAAAGACCAAGGATGCTTGAAAATCCTTAGACCCTAAAGCCTGAGGGTTTTCTTTCCATTCTGAGGTGGGAATCTGTCAAACCAACCATATGTAGTCCCTAACAAGGACTCCCCAAACTCCACTCAAAATGCTTATCAAGCCCTAGCATCCTTACTTGGACGTCCATGGATATTTGCAATCTGCTGAAATGTTTTTGTAAGTCAGTCGTGAGGTTCTTATTGTGTGGTAAGTACACGTATAAGTATCCATGAACCACGTGGGACCCCTTCATTTTGAGAAAGCCCCGGGTGAGTGAAACTGAAATAGGGATACTACATAGAGTAAGAGTACATCCTCCTTTCGGGTACTGAATTTTTACAAGAAGGATATAACCTTCCATGGCACAGCCCAAACCCTACAAGCTAAGCTTCAAATCCTAAACTTGGTTTAGGGTTTAGGGCCACTGCCCCATCCCAAAAGAAAATGTAGGCACCCGAGATTGAAAATAGCATCACTTTTCAACCCTCAGTTAGCTGGAGTCTGATACACACCGAGAAGTTATTCTATCTAGACCCTTACATTACACAGGTGGGAGGAAAGTAATTACCAATATGATGTTTCAAGCTGAAACCTTACACCCTAAACTCCCTGGTGCTTAGGAGGGAATGGGGGAATGGATCCTCATAGTAGTTGCTATATAACCATGAATAATAATCCCTGAAATCCGTTCCCCCATTCCCTCCTTAGCCCCTAAACCCTAGACCCTCAACACCAGGGAGTAAACCTTAAACCCTATCCCAGCCTTGCCCAGGAAGTCACCCCTCTGTCCCCCACAACCCCCATAAGGGGTGGTCACTTACGCCCTAAACGGTTCAGGGGTTCAGGGCTTAGGGAAACCCCAAACCCCGAGTCAAAAAAAAAACTAGACCCTAAGCCTCTGAAAGGTCGTCTTTTAGGCCCATCTATGAGCTATAGTCTGACCTGCTAGTATCCCCCTTGATAACCCCTACATCTCCATATAATCCCCGATCTACCCCGCTTTCAGGAGTTTAGACCCTAAACCCTAAACCCAGGTGGGAAGAGAAGTACTGTGGTCCTTGCAGACCGAAGTCCCGAGAAGCGGGTGATAGAGTTGCAGGCCCCGCCTTTGGACGCTGGGTTTTAGGGTTTAGGGCTCTAGGGTTTAAGGATCAGGTCTTGGGGTTCAGGGCTTAGGCTTTCGGGTTTGAGGTTCAGGGTTTAGGGGAGCTGTGCGGCTAGGGATCCCGGGGAAGTATAAGGGGGTTACAAGGGGAGTATGGCTGAGGGTTTGGGGTTTGCGGCTAGTGACTTTTGGTTTAGGGTTGTGGGCTCAGGGCTTGGGGATTTCGGGCTCTGGGTTTGGGACTTGGGGTTTAGGGTGTTTAAGGGTTAAGGTTTAGGGTTCAACAGCTACGGTTCATGTCTGGAAGTGTTCCAAGAGACTCAGATAGGGATGGCTTAGGGTGTAGGGTTTAGGCTCCTGGCTTTGGTCTTAGAGCTTTGGTATGCGACGTTGGCTGCACTGCCCGAGGAACCAATGCACCTGTTCAAAAAGAATGTTTGCCAAATGCGTAAGGTACTAATCACCTCCCTCCTTATATGAAAACCTTCCCCCTCCCCTATATGAAAAGTTCCCACTGTGATATATTTTAAAGTATTGAGAATATCCAATGGGAGGGGGGGGGCATATGATATAGAGGGAAGGGATCTTCTTACTCTGGCTACGTTAAGGGCTTGAGACCACGACCCATTCATGGTCCACGGGTACCTTTTTCTCCTTGTTTTGCCTCAAGTGTGGTGTCTGGTGTTTTGCTAAGCGGTGCATCCCGTGGCGAACACGTGGCAGACTAGATTTTGAAATTGTTGCGTGAAGCTTCAGCTGCACGATCTTCAAGCCAGCAAGGACAAGCAAGATGCCAACGACCGATACGAGCATTATCCGTGGTCCTTCCATTTCATACTTGGAGTGCTGCTTGGCGGGCTCTAGCCTGGCTTTATTTGGGACTTTGACTGTTTTGTACTACTGTCTAGTATATAGGGTTTATATGGGGAAAATGGACAAGAAAATGGAAACTACTATATAGTATATAGGGGTTATAGGGCCTATTGCCTGAGGGTAAAAGCTCAACTTTTATGAGGGTTCCTACCCACAGCTAAGGCTGAGCCTCACGATCGGCTCAGGATTAGGCTTGACTGCAGCCTACCAGTCGCTGCAGAGGGTGCTGGGCTAGCAGGAGCTTCCAAAAAAGTAACTTGGGATTTACTTACCGTGGCTAAGGCGAAAGTGAGACAGTGGATGCGGGTGCTCATCCCCATGCAATTCTAGACCGTTTTGAAAGTAGCAGCTTTATTCACCCCCATTGGCGCCAGGAAGCTTGAAGAGAGTAAGGTGAGGCGTCTTACCCTTTTTTTGGAAACTGCCAGCACATCTTGCCCGAAAGTTGGAAGGAGTTTCTGGGCGAGACTTGACTCGGATGAGGTCAGCAATCTCCCTGCAAGCCAGTAGGGAACGAAGGATGCCATCCTTCCAATTTCTAGGCTTGAAGCCAGGGTTTCTGGTTTAGGTTGGGTAGTGCCCCTTGGATAATATGTATAACATAATTATATATAGCCCTGAATATGACCCCTGATATAGACGGTTGCAGGGTGAGGGCAGTACCCGAGGTTTAGGGCTGAGGGTTGGTTCTACCGTCTCCAAAATACTCTTCTAAAGCCTGGTGCATATAGGGGTGGTGTAGAAGGCCTATTGGAGATTACCTATCTGTAGACGACCCACCTTTGGTGGGCTTCTACAGGTACGGAAAAACCCAAGTTTATAAGCAGCAATGGAGAATCAAATGGGAAATGGCGTAGAAACTTGAATCATTTTGTGGTTTCCAGGGTTTAGTAGGCTAGGTAGAGAAACACAAAAGTTGTAACCAGCCACTATCCTATGGCCTCTCATGATTGCAAACTTATATGGGGATCCCTAACCTGATCCTTATAAATCCCTCAGTGATTGGAGGTTCAGAGTATTTACAATCCAGTTACACGTGTACTTATAACCCAATTAATCTGCTAAGTCACCGAATCTGGCAGTAACTGAGAATTACCCTGAACCTCCAAGTGGGGCCCCTTATCACCCTTCCTCAGGATTCTTCGAAGGGCCCTCTTTTCTGAGAAGTCCTAGGCACTACACCTTGCGGGTCTTTTGAGATGGGGGACCCCCCTGGACCCTTCGGACAACAACGTTCTACAAGAAAATCCTAAATCGATCTTGAAGGTCCTCATTTGGGCGGAAAAATGTCAGCGTTGCCTAACTTCTGAAGCCCGTTTGGTGCATAGATCTCTCTAATCTTTTTGGTAGTAGATTGAGAATATCTATTCACGGTCGGGTGTGTTCATGATGAGGGTGGAGGAGATTACGACACTGAACTTGCATCCACGTAGCCCGGCTCCAGCCAAGATTTGCGGAGTCATCGCGTCATACGTTGTCCTGTGAGCTCATCCCCCTGTCACAAAACACCCCAACCTCCATCATTGCATGTTAACTATTAGGAATAATGATAGAATAACAGGGACTACTCAGCATGAGGTAGTCGTGGTGGGATTGATCCATTCCTGTATTCCCTGCTGGCCACCAGGGAGCAGCTGTTGATACCAAAAATCCTTGGGTGACCCCAAGGGCCCTGTGCATAAGGTTTAGAGCTACCCTAAACCCTAAACCCTAGGGTTCCAGACCTTGGAAATCCTCCGAGGGGTTGCGCAGGATTTTTGTAACAGCTGGCTTCAGCAGCGATCGGCTTGAGTAATCTGGGTTGCTGTTAAGGAACTTAATTCACGTTACTATATTGGGGAAACCCTATTAGTTGCTATGTATACCCACGATGGTAACTTACTTTAAGTTCCTTAACAGCAACCCAGTAATTCGATTTTAGATGTCAGATGGCGGAAAGCTTGGCATGGATCTTCCAAACTCGTGGGAGGCTCAACTTACCCGATGCTGAAGGGGCGTGGGAGAGTGATTCTAGGTACCAGTTTAGCAGTTCATGTGCCGAGTTTTGTGCGAGTTTTTGGCAGAGTTTTGGGCGCGGTTTTGCGCGAGGCTTTTGAACAATGTTTTCGGCGGGTGTTTTGGCGGGCTTTGCATTTTGCACGTTGGAACCTGTACATGTTCTATTCCGGGCTTGAGAGATCCGGATGTGTCGGATTAAAGGTTTAGGGTGTAGAGGCCTCAAAAGTTACCAAGAGTGGAGAGTCAAACCCTCAAACCTTGACCCCTAGACAGTCAAATGGAAAAACCCGAGAATTAATTCCTGTGGCTTATAGAATGTTTAGAATGTTTACAGAAGCTTGCGTACTATACCCCCATTACTCTATTCCAGTTATGCAGGCCCCAACCGTATAGAAGACCATATGAGCTATAGTATAGATTCCTAGTATCCCCTATGATACTCCACTATAATACTCCCCTATACAATACCCTATATACCCCCCTTTAAGGAGTTTAGACTATAGCTCATATACTAGGCAAATCATAGCGACGTCGCCTCAAAGAGGTGATTTCTGCAGAAGCTGGTCCAAGACTGGCCTTGGTTCAGTCAGGCTTTGGGATTTCTAAAGCATAAACTGATTGTTATAGATTATGGGCACCACTACAGGGCATTATGTAGGGAGGGTTTAGTGTTCAGGGTCCCTCTATGCCCCTGGCCCCTTCAGCACCAGTAAGTCACAGGGCATCGCAATGCGACGCACTGCTGCGTGCCGTCCACGTAAACCATGATGGGCGTGGGACTGCTTTCCGTCCGATGGCTCCAGCTAGATAAGGCTTTAGGGTTCAGGGTTTGGGGCACGGGGTTTAGGGTGGATGATATTCATCCAAAACGTAATGGAAGACGTAGCTGTATGATGATATGCGTTATATACATTAAGAACAGGTTGTAACACCCGGGCAGATAGGTTTTGAGCCATTGGTTATTGTGTGCTTCGTTAAGGGTTAGCGCGTTCAAAGAAGCTAGCAGAAACTGCTGGCTACATGTGGTGTTTCCAAACATGGGCGGGCCCAAGGTAATTTCGTAGAAGCCTGAATATGCACCAATATGGTCCCAGATTCCTTTCATGATTATGGTGGAGGGTCTCTCAGGTGTCGTTGGTAAATATGTGGGCTGTACTACGCAGAAAAGAGGTGCTGCAGTAATTCCTTCCGTTGAAGTATTGTGCAAAGAGGAAATCTTGCAAAACCCCATCTTTCCATGATCCCATACCCTAGGAGCAGCAGTATATGGGGGTTTCCTATAATTATGGGTACCTTTTGGGGGGGTCCCAATAATATGGATTCTAGTATATTGGGGTCTATATTGGGGTCCCCCGATTTTCGGAAACTATCATATGAAGGACCAAAGTGGTGCCAGATTTCCTCCATCCACAATGGACAGAGTTAACCCTAAAACCTAAACCCTGAACTGCCAACCAAGGCCTAAACCCTAAATTCAACCCTAAACGCTAAATCCCTCACGTCTGGAAACTCCAAAGTTGCTCGATCCAGCACCGGTGGACAGCAGTGAGAGGAATGTGCTTGGCCGGGTTGTTGTAGGGCTTAGGGTTTAGGTTTTGAAGTAGGACATGTCGTTCAAAAGTATGGGATCTTGCTAAGTTGTGTAGTCCCAGGATTATAGTCGAAACATGAGGTTCCCCTATTGGTTACGAGTTCATGAGCAGCCTATCGTCATTTACATTGTCTTCCTAACACGGAACCACAAAGTGTTTTCCATCTGGTATTCAGACGCCCCAGCCTCCTCTCGCTAAATGCTCCGCATACATTAATACCCTATAGTCCCCCTTAGGTAAGGCTATGGGTATATTGTAATAATATCCCCATATACCCCATATTCTATCTACCTAAGGGGGACTATAACCCTAAGACCCTAGTGTGGAGTAGTTAAGCAAGAGGGCGATTGGAGTCTCATGTGTTGAAGGTGGAATCCCCTGAACATTAAAATCCCCCAGTCCCTCAATACTACAGTTTCCTATATTGTGGTATATCAGAACACACTGGGAAAGCTTAGTGTTGAAGGGGGGGTTCGGGGGCTAAATCATTAGGGCGGGGGGATTACTAGATTCACCATGGCTTTAACATGATTTAATGGTGCCACAATGATAAGGGAGCAAAACGAGATCCCTGTACTGTTTTTAGGGCGTAAACGCTAAACCCTAAACCCTAAGCCTTATTTCGCAGATTCACACATCAAGCAGGCTTGTAGTCGTGCATGTTTGTCTCGGAGAATAATGATGCTACCCATGCTACCCATCTGTTCATATATATATATGGATTATATAGGGATTATTTAGGGACTACATTATTTAGGGGTTATACTGCTCTATACTAGCCTCTGGTTAGCTGGGAATGAAAGAATGGAAAGGAAAATGGAAACCACTATAATGGGTTATACAGGGACTCCATTCCTTCATTCCTAGCTAACAAAAGGCCAGTATACCAAAACTTTATGTGCAAGAAATCAGAACCTCTCTTGGCTGAACTGCCAAAAGCACTCCCGCCGTCTCTCGATATGATGTTCCACCAATGCCTCAGCGGACCCCAAATCGACCCGACATCTCTGAGTCTCTGCCAGAAGCCTCAAAACCCTAAACCCTAAACGCAGAAGCCTCAAATTTAGGATCTTCACCGGCCCAGTCCTCTCGATTTCAAGGCTGTTCGAATACAGCTTGGTCATATGCCACGGTGAGTGGATCCCTGGCACAGCTATGTCAAGTGTGCAGGCATGGAACGAGTCAGTAACTGTTGAAGAATACCAGCTAGAAACCCACTGTTCCTCACAATGCGCAAAGTTGTAATACGGTACTCTGCTTCGGGGAAACACAGAGGCAAGAATAGCAGTGAACATGCTGCAGCACACATGTGTTACTGCATGCAACAAGCAGAAAGCAAATCAATCTTTCAAAACAGGCTAAACCCCTGAACCCTAAACCTTCAAACCAGCGGTTCAGCTAAACGACAAAGATTTCAAAGCTATAAACTAGCAGTGGGCCGCCTGCAGCACGGCTGAAAGCCTTCCGTGCAAGCAGTCCACACCAACTGTGCAGATGAGAATTTATCAAACTAGAAATACAAATTTGAAGATGTGGACATGTGCCAGACTTCTGGTCCTGGGGTGTGAAGGTTAAAAGGAGACACTGGTAGTTTCCATTTTCTTTTCCATTATCGCAGTATAACCCGAAACTCTAAACCCTAAACCGTACACTTTAGTAGTTTCCATTTTCTTCTCCATTACCCCAATATAACCCCAAACCCTAAACCGTCTTCTAGAGTAGTTTCCATTTTCTTGTCCATTACCCTGGGACATCCTTGGACCTGAATTTTGGCACATGCGGATAGTGATGCTTGGGAAGACGCCTCCAGGTTCTTTGGATCTGTTGTGGAAATCTAAGTGATAAGTCTACATAGTCCCCCTTACGTGATAGATTATAGGGTTTAGGGTTTAGGGTATGGTGCCCCTTAAGTAGACAGAATACGGGGTATATGGATCGTATTATAATATAGCCAAGGCCATATTCTATCTACTAAAGGGGGACTATAACTAGCTTACGTCCTGTTGTCAGAAACAACTAGTTATTACAGACAATATTACTCTGTTGGTAACCTATGCCGTAAACAAAAAGGGTTCTTTGGGCTCTAGGTATAGTGCTCTAACGCGCACACCTCTCATGTAGCTCAGGGAGTGTAAGCACGTCTCCTCAGCTGCCTAGGTAAATGTAGTTACTGGATCATTGTTTGGATACAGCTTCAAGATTTAAATGGTTGAGCTTAGCACGGAACATAATACTTATGATTAGAGTAATACCCCAATCAGGAACAAGATATAAGTTGTTTTAAGTTGTTTCGGGTTTAGCGTTGCCAAGGGCTTCCTCTTGAGATTGTAGGGAGAGGTGTAGCGGCGAAGGAGATATTTGGCGGTTTGGGGCAATTATAACCCAACAATAAGGGTAATATGGGATGTCTTTAAACGTGTTATAGGGATGTGCAGGGTTTAGGATTTAGGGTACTTCGAAACCCTAAACCCTAAACCCCTGAACCGCAAACCCCTAAACTATAAACGCTTCAACCACAGTCGCAGCTTCATCTGAGTCTTTTGTAGCGTCTCCCCAAAGGCCGCTGAAGGTCAAGCTCCGATGAAAGCTTGCAAGCCCGAACCGAAGAATGAAAACAAAACAAGTGGTGAAGATTTTAGGGTTTGGATTTTGAGGTTCAGGGTTTAGGGTTCCGGGCTTACATTTTGAGTCTTCCCCCAAACCAACAGGGGACCCCAGAAAGGGGCCTACATAGACCGAGAGTCCTTTTCAAAGAGGGATTCCTGATCCCAGAGGCCCTGTTAGTTTGGGGTTTAAAGTTGAGGGTCATCCTTCCCCCAAATTATATAACCCACTAAGAACAAATACTCCGCATAGTGGCATTATGAATCAGGGGGTATCTGTTCTCGGGGGCTGGAGCGTTAGTTGCTCGGGGAAGGGAATCACAAATCGTGGTGACCTTCGGACTTAGGACTTCATTGCCAGTATGGTCTGCATAGGCATAACCTAGAACATCTCCGTTGGGAAATATTTAGCATTGAGGGTAGGGGACATTTTTAGAACGAGGAGCTTCGAGGGTTTAAGGTTTCTTAAGTGAGTGGGTGAGTTTCTGCCTCTATACAATGTTTGTATAAACCCTAGAATAGACACCTTAAAGCTTCAAACGCCAGGTTCCTAGCCCCAGCAGCAAGGGAGATGGGTCCAGATGTCCACATCTCAGACGCTTGTTGCAACTACTTTGGTTTTCGGGGCTCATTAGAAATTCTTCGGTTTAGAAACAGTACGGCTAAAAATGCTGCGACTTGAAGTGTACGTCTGTGTTGTCTTGAGTGTTAAGGGTTTAGGGTCATCTCATCCTATACTACCCCACCCAAACGCCCTCACGCGCGCCATAATATCCAAGTAAAGGCTTGCTCGTTCCAATTTGGGAGACCTTTAGGGTGGGGGATGATACGATCCATGAGGGAGGGCTTAGTTAGTCAGTTGCCCATGAGAAAGACTGTGTGGGCAGAGTAGAAAACTGTTTCGAGTTGATTGGCGGCTTTTGAACCTAAACCCTAAACCCTAAACCTTGACAACTCAACCCTGACTCCAAGCCGTCCGTTCAGGGCTCCTGGGGTAGGCCATGAAGAAGGTAGGAATATGCACGTGATGGTGCTTCCCAGAATCTGACCTAAATATGGTCTATATGTATATATACACATATATAATGAGGAGGGGGAAGAGCAGCCTAAACACTAAATCCTTAAACTAATATGCTTCACACCTAGATCGCTAAACCATCAATCCTATACTCGAAACCCTAAATCCCCAAACCCTGAAGCAAAAAGAGCTCCAATTCCATGAATCCCTAAATCTACTCCCAAGGAATCCCTAAAAACCTAATCCCAAGGAATCCCTAAATCCTACTCCCAAGGAATCCCTAAAAACCTAATCCCAAGGAATCCCTAAATCCCAATCCCAAACCCTAAACCTTAAACCCTAAACCCTAAACCCTAAATCCTAATCCCAAGGTCTTCTTCTTGGAGCGACTTTTAGTCCCTCCCAGCCGCTTTAGGCCTGCTAAGCCCAGTCCGGGCCTCTCGCAAAGAGGGTTTGGGTAACCATAATATGAGCTGTAGTCTAAACTCCTTAAAGGGGGTACATAGGGGATTATATAGGGAACGACTATAGGGGTTATTAAGTGGGATACCAGGAGTTTAGACTATAGCTCATGTAGGGGTAATGTAGTAGTATACGGGTTCTATAGGGGATACATAGGGATAGTGGAAAAGAAAATGGAAACTACGATTTAGGGTTTAGGGTTTAGGGTGCAATGTAGCCCCGTGATTAAGAAACCCCTCCCTTTCAGGGTCATACTATTGGGATCCCTAGTATTAGGATCCGTATTAAGCGGTTTATGAGTCATGGATCTACATGAAAGATACAGAGAGGTTTAAGATGGAGGTTCAGGTAACTTGGGTTTGGGTTTTGGGTGTAGGGCGTGAGGTTTAAAGGCCCGGGGCTATAGGGCTTGAGGACTTTTAGGTTGAGGGTTGAGGGTTTACGGCTACATGTTTAAAGTTTAGGCTTTTGAGCTTAGGACTTAGTTATAAGCTGGGTTTAGGGCTCTTGGCCGTAGGGTTTTGGCTTAAGGCTTTCAAGCTTGGCTAACATTTCAGGTTTGGGGGTTTCGGGCTAAAGGCGCAGGGTAAAGGGCTGAAGGGTTTGGGTTTAGAGTTTTGGACTTAAGGTTTGTGACGTGAATGGGGCAAAACCAGGATTTCCCGCAATAAACCTATCTACGAATGGTTTCGGGGGCGTGTAGGAGTACTACACAGAGGGTCTAGGGCCTCTTGTTCAGGGTTTCGGGTTCAGAGACCTTGAACAAAGGAATCAGGAGTTTCTGGCAACGTTTTTGGCGCATGGAACTTAAGTTGCTAGGTACAACATGGGTATACTTCTATAGCCTAGACATGTTGAGCTGAGGGTTGAGGGCCAGATGCCCCTCAATTGTTTTCCTTTAGAAGCTTGGGGCTTTGTGGGGATCCAGGAATAGTGGCGCCTTCGAGCCCTTGTTCGGGGAGCAGTGGCCATGATAAGAGAACCGTATCCATACCCGGTAACATCTGCAGGGGATGATCAAAAAGATAGTTTTGAATGAAGGAATTTGGTGCCTGAGGTGCCACGGTTACGTTTCTTGGGTGTATGTCATTAGAAAAGTTTGGCTTAAGGCTTGGGAGATTAGAGTCCAAGATTGAAGTCGGGGCTGCCAAAGCAGTTTAGGCTTTGGGTGGGTCAGGAACCGCAGTTGGGGTCGGTAGCGGTGGAGAGAAGTCTCCAGGCTCCAGCCTGGGCAGCTGGGAGGAAGTGCCTGCGCCTCCATGTGAGGGGCCAGGACCAGCTGTGGTGGAAGCTGTGGCTCAGAGCGAAGCTGCAGCGCTCGCGGTTCATGCGGGTGGTTGTCAAAATTATGGTCTCTTTTTGGATCCCTTTTTATTGCGGCACTTAATATTGAGGGTACCCAAGAAGGGACCATAATTTTGACAACCACCCATGTGCCAGAAACTCCTGTGCCAGAAACGCCGCAGCCTGCTGTTCCTCCGCCAGGCGAGCCAGCAACAGCACAACCGCCGCCACCTTGGCGCCAGCGAACACCGGCGCCACCTCCGCTGCAGCAGCCGCAGCTGCACGTGCCGCAACTTGAAGTGATATTTTAGAATTGCATACCAGGGAGTTGTCCAAACCTTAAACCCTATATAGGGGCCTAAATGATTACCAATATTATGGTTCCATATTCCTTGTAGAATTCTAGTATATGGTACCTCGAATGGACTTCAAAATGATATTGGTAATGATTTTACATACCTACCTTTTTGGTAGTCCTAATAAGAGTCCTAGCCCAAAAACCCATACCAAACCCAAAAAGGAACTGCATTGGAGGGTCTAGGTAAGTATATGTGTATGGTAGTTTCCCCAGATAACGGGACCCCAATATAGACCCCCAAATACAATAATCCTTATCACTGCGACCCCCCCTGAATTTTGGGAAGCCCCTGTATGTGCATATATGTGTCTGTGGGGTCCCTACGAATACTTCCATTTTGAAGCTGCCATAGGCCTCTTACCCTGGACTTGACCCTAAACCCTAAACCTTAAACGCTAAACCTTGTAAACCCTGAACCCTAAACATGCTGTTGTAGTCTACAGGGCTTAGGGATAGGGATCCGAAAGCCTAGCATAGTGTTTTAGGGTCTAGGGTTTAGGTTCCAGTATTCTGGTCCTAGATTCCGTGTAAAGATTGTATAGGATACCTTAATCAGACCTCAGTGTGATTTTGGTAGTTGTAGCCGGTCCCTACATCTTTAACCGTGGAGGCTGGGTGCGCCTGGACCTTGTCCACGGCTCCTGGACGCAGTTTACTTGGAGGATTAGGTTGGTGAGTTATGCAAACCTCTAAGATGGTCATATGGCGTATAGAGGTTATTCATACTTGCTAAGTCCCCCTGACCCTGCAGGATTGTTGAGGGTTTCGGAATTGTCAGCGGCATATTTATCTTTTACAGCCCGAAGAATCGCATGAACATGTTGGACCTGACTCCAGGACAGTCGTATAGAGCCAACGATTCATTGGAGGCCTCTTTGGTCATTTGCATCCTATCAGCTGCCAATGCTCGGAGCCAAGGGTTCCTACATCCTAAGCTGCAAGGCCTACGTGTAAGCGAAGGAGCCCAAAAGCGTCCCAGGTAAAGCGAAGAGGTTCTCGTGCAATAATGCTCACACCCTGTTGGGGGCAGAGATGGTTGTGGGGGTGTTAGGGAAACAAAACGTGGGGCCGTCATTTGAAGCTCAGCCGTAGTTACAGGTCCATGTGCAGCTATAGCTTATAGGTTTTCAGCAAGCGAACTTGCGCTATCATCATTTGCACTTGTTTGTTTCGTTGCTGGCACTACTTTCATGGTCCAAAACCCCAACCCCGTAAGTTGGGGCCCCAGTACTATCGTATGACTAGAGTGGGGCCCTAACTACGGTGGTCGGGGGTTCCCAATACCCCCTAGTACCTACTACAAACTCAATGCGACCCCAATGGCCTTTTTGTACTTGATGCCCCAGCGAAGAGAGGCCCAGCCCCAGTTTTCAGTAATATGATCCTCACAAGACACCCTAGAATCCCTAGTTCATTGTGAGATCAGTTTTTCTAATCCGGAATACAACCCATAATACTGAAGTAAAATGCTCCTGTCATCTCAAATCAGAACCAACGCGCTTCTTAACCCACGGACACCTAAACCCCAAACCCCTAAGAGGTGGTGGTTTTGGGCAGCTTTGCGCTCTTCCCGTCTTCAAGCCGTCCGCTGGATGCCTACTTAGGGTTTAGGGTTGAGGGTTTAGGATGAGGGTCAGGTCAAGCCTACAACGAGCCCAAGTGGGGGTTTCCCAAAATTGGGGGGTACTCCCAAGAATAAGGACTATAGTATATTGGGGTCTAGAGTTGGGTCCCCCTATTTTGGGAAACTACCAAGTATCCATGCTATTCCTGTACTTTCAAAGTCCCCCTGACGCTCCCAGTGAGGCTTGCGGTGTGTTCATAGGGCTTGGGAGTTCAGGGGCCTTGCGGTTTCTGACTTCTGGGGTCAGAGAGATACTCCGGGTCGTGAATTTGGGCTTGGGGATCGTTCGGGTCTTGCTGTTTAGAGTGTCCTGACTGCAGGCCGCATGGGATGTGGGCGTTGCAGCTACAGGTTTTGAGGACTGCTGGCCATGCAACTGACGGGTGAAGTGAAGCGGCATAAGACTTAGCCAGTGCAGCGCCTTCCTCCCGCAGCAATCTTCGGGATGTTAATCTAGCCTTGTTGATGTGCCTGAGCTGTGTTTCCAATTTTAGCCTTCAGGCATCCCTTTCAAAGTCAGAAGGTTCATCTACATAGAGCAAGAAGCGCCAATGAGTTGCGAAACCAATGGCTGTTTCAGAGCAGCCCGTGAGGCTGCGGAAGGTTCTCTAAGGATACTGTGATAGTTGCGTGATAGGATCAGGTTGAATGTCACTGAGAACTCAGTAGGACGGACACAACAAAAGATCACAGATGGTGTGCAATGCGGAGTGCTACTACCCACGCAGTCTAGCGTTTCTTTTGGTATCCCACCGGTGTACAACAAGTGTATGAGTGCGTATTCCCATTTTTTGAGAGTGTGCTTCAGCTTCTGTGGATTCCCTACCCCTTGTGCACATCCTTTCCCCGAGACCTTCAAAGCTACACTACCCCAGACCCCAAAGAGGCTGCTGTTACAGGGTCTCCCTGTGCCTCCACTGACCCCTCTTGACTAGGTAAAACTTGGGGTAGGCGCCCACCCACTCATAGTAGTATATTAGGCATACATAGAGGCCCTAATAAAATTACCATAGTCTCATCTCTTGCCACCAATCGTAGATGGGGGCCCGACAGGACTGGTCTCAGTGAAGTTGTTACTGTTGATACCGAAAATCCTGCACGACCCTAGTACGCCAGAGTAACATAATTCCCAAGGTAGAAGACCCTGAGGGTCATGCAAGATTTTTATTATCAACTGTAGGATGGAGAGCCGTTTTTGAGTTTGTCGTCACCAAAACATAAAACCCACAGCCCCAGCCCGAGCCTAGGAGTTGTGAGCTCTTGGCAACGCGGCCAGAGATCAATGGAAACTGCACCGCGCAACTTGTTCTTTGCATTGCTTTTTGCTTTCTTCTACAAGGTTTCGCCCAGCATTCCTGGGCAGGGTTGCCGTAATTTAGCAATCCCTACATAAGCCCATAGACCACTGTATTGTAAACTGCTCCATTTTTGCCCATTTCGGGGATTAGGCTTTCTCACGGCTGTGCATGAATCTGGCACGCTTTGCCCACCGACATGATGCTTGGTGCCATTGCTTATTAGCATCTTGCTCCTTCTTCTTGCTAGCCGCTGCTTCTGAGAGATTCAAAAATCATTCATTACACCCTGCACTCCCCGGAGCTAAAATGTAACCGTCCATATGGCCCCAGATACATGTTGATCCTTCTACATGGGGCCTGTACGGGGTGTCATGTCAGTGCAAGTAGCGAATCCTAAAGTCTCATCATGTAAGCTCTTGCAAGTAAACTTGAAATCCCCAAACCCTCAACACCCTTACCCCCAACTCCTAAACCCTAAATTGTGTAGTTACCTTGTGCCAGGCACTGAACCGTTTCTCATGGAAAAACTCCCATCCGGCTTGTACTGTGGCCCCTAAACCTTAAATCCCAAACAACAATCCCTGAACCCTAAACCCATTATACTATTATAGTAGTTTATAATCCCCAGTATACCCAAAACAGTTTGGTTCCCACATAAGGTACCTGGCTGGGGCCGCGCTCGCGCGGCTCATGCCCGGGGCGGAGATCAAGCCCCACTTTGACACTCACTGCAGGCTTCCCGGGTCCGCTTTAAAGGGGATTTAGGGTTTATAGTTTAAAGGGTTTAGGGTTGTTGGGTTTGGGGTTTAGGGTTTAGGGCTTAAAGGGTTTAGGGATTAGGGTTGCAGGCTTACATAGGGATATAAATGGAATATAAGATGGGTTTCCCCAAGTCAGCTATTTGGGGTTTATCTGGGGCGCAACTCAAGCTCCAGCTTCAGTGAATCACATCTACCCTAAGGGTCCAAGTACTCAATAATCATATACTTACCCAGAATCTGTACTATAATTACTATTACCCAAAACCCAAGTACCTAATTATTGGGTACGTGGACCCTTAGGGCTAAATAGTTTAGGGTTGCAAAGCTGGGAGTGGCCATAGGGTGGTCACTGTACTGGTTAAGTTTACATGACCTTCCATGGCTTCTGAAGCCTAAACCAAACCTCTGAACCCCAAACTCTAAACCGAAAGCTCCGAGCCCTAAACGCTGAACCCCTACCTTAGACCCAAGAGACCTTCAGCGTTAGGACCGCGTAGCATGATGCCTTTCATGCTCTACATCCGAAGGTCTTGTGGCATGTGAGATCATCCCTAGCCCTTCACTTTCAGCACTGCTAAGTAAGCTCAGTTAGGGACAAACCCAGGAAGTTATAACCAGGTAATGCGCTAAAGTCTCTCAAAATACCCTAAACCTTAAGCCCAAACTCTGAATCCTAGATAGTAGTTTCCGCTATATAACCCTATACGGTCCTTACATAACCCCTATGCCCTAAACGCTATGTCGCTGTGAGATGCAGGCTGTCCGCTCACTTGGGCTTGCGGTCCGTAGATGGCTCCTGCGTTTCAAGCAGAGGTTGTAGTGGTCTTCAGATTGTATTCAAGAGGTTTTAGAGGGTACAGGGTCTGGGGTGTCTACAGTCACTACTGAGGAAAGTAAACCCTACACCTTTTCAAGAGACTTGTATGATTTGGGAAGGTGCGCGTGAAGTTTACTGTTTCTCTACGGTCAGTGGGTGAGTAAATGCGTACTACCACTATGACGGTAAATGTTGGGATTATGCAAGGATGGGATCCTCCTCAAGCACCAGTAGAGAAGCAGCATGTTGCCATTTTGTCGGTATCTTGGGATATGCCGAGTGGATCGGTGAAGTGCAGTGCATCCCAAACAGCCCGGAGTCCTTTCCCGCAACATCATTCCTTGCAACGTCATGGGTTAACTTGAATTCAGACCCAAACAGCCAAGGTTACCCTCAGAAACCTCCCTATATACCCCCCATATAATCCCTACGTAGCTACATATAGTCCCCTTAAGTAGATAGAATATGGGGTATATGGGGATCTTATTATAACACACCCAACACCATATTCTATCTACTTACGGGGGACTATAACCCTAGATATAACTGAACCCTAAACCCTAAACCCTAAAACCCTAACCCCTAAACCCCTAAACCCTAAAACCCTAAACCCCTATGTATTGTTCGCTGTGGCATCCTTCAAAGCCCTAGACCCCCGAGCCTTCAATGAAAACAGCAAGCCCTGCAGCACAAAACAGCATAATGTATATATACCCTAACCCTAAACCCTGAATAGT
>CAJNIZ010001484.1:7332-18063 GCA_905231905.1 Symbiodinium pilosum
CTACCCACCTGGAACTGTCCTGGATAGTGCCACTGTTTGGGACGGCCAGAAGGTAAGAACTCTGCGACACGGCTTTGAAGAAAGCATTCCCAAAAAGGACGGCTCACGGCGCCTTCACAATGGCCTGGTAGGAAGTTTGTAAACTGAGGCAGGTGACTCATGTTGAGATTCAATCAACCCCACGAACCCCCCTTTTGTTAGGGATCAGGGTTTAGGGTTTAGCTTTGAGAGAGCCAGAATCAAGCTAACCACCAACATCCAACAGATGCAAATATCCCTCCTATATACGTTTGTACAGTTTATACATCTTCCCTCTTAAGCCCAAACCAAATGGTACTTTCCCTCAGTAGGAGGACTCCGATGTAAATCCCAAAATGTTATTATAAACCTTTGTTCTGGGGACCCCCAAAGAGGCCCACTAAATTTGGGTTTCCCAAAATTAGGGGTACCTTTAGGGGGGTCCCAATCATAAGGATTCTAGTATTTTGGGGTATATATTGGGGTCCCCTTATTTTGGGAAACTACCCCAAAACCCTAAACCCTAAACCCTCAACCCTAAACCCTAAACCCTCAACCCTAAACCCTAAATTTTGCCCCGAACGGCCCTGGACGCCAACGGAGGCCTTGCAAGCCCTGAGATGGCTCCGGCGCGCATGGCCTTGGGGTTTGGGGATATCAGGGCTTAGGGTTATTAGGGTTTAGGGTTTAGGGTTATTAGGGGTTTGGGGATATCAGGGACTAGGGTTATTAGGGTTTAGGGTTTAGGGTTATTAGGGTTATTAGGGTTTAGGGTTATAAGGGATTTGGGGGTCTAAGTTAGGCTGGGCCCTCACCACCGGTAACAGTGACCACCCGGCACAGTGGTAACGATATTAAGCGTGTTGGGGCCCTATAGATCCTATAGTACTATTAGGCGGAGGCCTAACCCAACAAGCTTTAGATTTAGGGTTTGGTGCCTAGGTTTGAGTTTAGGTTTCTGGCTGGGTTTAGGACGGTCCGGAGTTGGGGCTGGATAGATGGTTCTTGAGGTTCTTGTATCATGGGACAGGAGTGTTCTGAAAGCCGAGACTGCTCATCTGGTCTACATCAGGCCTGGTTTGAGGAAGACCCCTGAGAACGACCATGCTGGCAGTCATATTGCGCTGTAAATGGCAAAGCGGAAGGAGCAACAATGACGGCTCCCCCTTAGTGTTCGGGACAAACCTACAACGCGCAGAAATCCTGCATAAACAAATCTGTGTACACGGGTCCGAAAAGCGATTCCTGCCTCTTCTCAGACCTAGCGCGCAGGAAGTGAAAAGCTGTACACGTAATGGGCACTATAGTCCAGCATAATTTGCTTCACGCTGAAGTCTCCAAGTCGCTGCGCAAAGTGTTGCTTGACTTGGAGTTTACAACGCTACAGCGCTCTTGTTAGCAGTGAGTTCATTGAACCTTTCCGGCTGTGACACTTCCTGCTTTTTGTAGAGCTGTGAGCAGAACTAGCAGCACGAAAACTTACGTAACTTGGTTTCTGCTCGACCTCTTCTGTTTGTAGGTGGTTTGGCTTTTTGACTTTAACAGTTGGTGGTCCCGGTGCCATTGCTCTTTCAAGTCTTCCGGACCTCCAATCTTTCTTGGCACCCTTGCTACCTGCAAGCTCTACAACCTGCCGGCCGCATCCAGATCTGAGGTGTATCAGGGCAGGGCCTCGTCCCCATGTTAAGACACCCATCTTCAGAAATTCCCCATGGGCATACCAACACCCAGAATCCCGTAATCGGATGAGCGGCCCTTGGAATTCTGATTGAGAACCCATCTCTTGTGCATGTTTTCAGACTATGACGGCATACAATCCCGACAACACCCCCCGGCGCAAACCCTGCATCTGAGAACCTTGCAGCGGCGATGCTTTTGTTTTGGAAAATGAAGAACATCGTCGATCCCTTGGCACAGAGGACTGCTTAGGGGCCGAAAGAATAACGGGAAAGCTTAATAGGGATGCGCACGGAATCAAGCGACCAAATATGAAAACCTTTAAGTGGCCACAATTCCACGGGCCTGTCTTGGATGGTTCATGAACCTGTTGGTTTGCTGTTAAGGAACTTAAATTAAGTTACCATAATGGGTATATATAGTAAATAATAGGGTTTCCCCAATATAGCAACTTCAATTAAGTTCCTTAACAGCAACCCAGCCTGTTGGTTTGCCAGGAGTTGCCCCATGAGAATACGGGACCAAGCTGCACATTGCACTCTCAAAACTGCCCGATTCAACAAAAAACTAGATAGGGGGTTTCCCAAAATTAGGGGTACCTTTTTTGGGGTTCCTATAATGGGGATCATAGTATTTTGGGGTCTATATTGGGGTCCCCCTATTACCTGAAACAGCAAGAGGTTCAAAACACGTTGTTAGCTCATTTAAGAAAACCCCGGATCACGATCTTGTTGGTTATGTCCTAACGTCATTGTCTACAGGCGCACTCCCAAGCACAGAGCTCGCCGCCATCCCTGGTCTGTGGGGGCCTGACCGGAAGGCCACCGAAGACCTCCCTGCACGCACGGTTGGCTCCAAACCTCAGAACGCAACAGATCACACAATGCACACAAATGCCACTGCACCAAGCTCGTATCTCTTCATGGTCTTGCTCCTGGACTAAACGGAAGCGCTCGCAAGTAGAAGGTTTAACTAGTGGGTAAGGAAGATGGAGCTGGCCCGACAGTCTAAGGCACCAACTCTAGGATCATCTCGCAGAATTGCGGGACGAGACCTGGCTGCTGAAACGAAACATTCCATCACATTTGAGCTGTCAGGATTCAATCATGGGCTTTCATCCCCTAAACCCTAAAACCCTACCTATACTATAGTAGTTTCCATGTTCTTTTCCATTATCCCAATATAACTGTTCACAAATTGCAGCGTAACCTCGGTTGGATACAGGGTTTCCCAGAAACATGGGGCCCCAAGGTAGACCCTTGTGCAGTACAATTGTTATTGTAGGGCCTCCCAAACAGGGGGCCCTAAACCCTAAACCCTAAACCCTTCTTTTTTTGGAAAACCCCATCTCACGCACCAGCCGACTTTGTTTCTGAATTTCCGTTGTCTCAGGTCAGGGCTCATGATGCCCAAAGACAGCAGCCATTCCTCAGACGGCACAGTCCCTAAGGCTTCGATTTATAGCGCTTAAGATTTAAGGTTTTATGCAAACTTGAACTTAGGGTTTAGGGCTTACAATGGCTCAGAACAAGGTCGACGCAACTCTATGAACACGAAACTGAATCGTCACCAGACAAAATTTGTGCCTGGCTACCACAATCTCTATTCGTAGGCATCAGGATAACAACATCACTGGTGGACAACTGAGTGATCATGACTCTTAGCATCCGACTGACTAAGCTCGCTGGCGAAATTGATGCTCGATGGTCCCGTCGATCGCTTTGAACAACAATTGCCCCAGCAACCAAATCGGGTTGAATGAAGGAGTAGAGCAGCCATCTGATGAAGGTGAGTCAGTTCTAGACCACAACCACAAGCCCCCGATTGCGGAGCTTGTCGCGTCTAAGCGGGATGGCATCCTGCAGCAATCTGCAGAAGAAAGCTGAAGGTGGTATCAAGCTCAGGCAACTCAGCATTCCAAATCACAAGCCCTGTGTACCAGCCTCTGTTGTCATGGCACTCTATATATGCCACACGAACCATGCAAAATGTTCTAGCACTATGGGCTTTCGCAAGTTAAAACCTACCCACAACAACACCTGCGCAAGCTTACGCACGTGGGCTTTCCGTTTACATTGCTCTTGTTCCAACAACGAAACCTACACAAACTTGCGCGAAACTTGCTGTGACCTCAACCACATGCCTGTAGGACATGACCTCAACATACAACCTCCAACACAAACGTATGCAGAACGCGACAGCGCGTGCAAAACTAACTTGCCAAGCTTACCCGACGCCCGCTTGACCCTGGTCTGCGGTGTTTTTATGCAATCTCCAACATCGCGTTTTCTAGCACGACTCACATGCAGAACTGACGGAAGAGGTTTGGTGGCCTGTGCACTGTTACATACAAACCAATGATGCTAGCACACGCCCATGTCGCGAAACTGTGTCTTATACAAATCGTGCGGGGCAGAATTGCGCAACAGCGATGTCGACTTCGCCTCCACCAGGACGTACTCCAACCAAGATAGAGAACCGATCACGCAAATAACGGGTTTTCCCAAAAATGCGTACAAGCTTACAGAAAGGCTTCTCCTCCACAACTGCGACGCGCATCAAAGTCACCCCTGCGAGAAAGCGCTGCATCTGATAATGGAGACCTCGGGAACCCAGAGAACTTGGGTCTTGCACCTTGCTACCCCTGATCTGCCAGCATTGCTTTTCCTGTCGAGACAATTACAACCGCTGCAGCCACAGCCATCACCACTACCGTCCCTCACCCCTGCCCGCACCCTGAGAGCCACCATGTTGCTGCTGCTCTTCGCTCTAGTCAGAATATCAGCGACGACGGAGTTGCTGCCATTACCGGGGACAAGTGCTACATAATGCAGGGAGGAGAGAAGAGCGAGGAGGGAGCGGAGCGGAGGGGAACGGAGCGAGGGTCAAACATCGCATTCCACACGTCAGCCTCAAACTATGGCTGCTTTCAGGGCGGCTGCAGCGCATTCGTTTACATCACCTGTTTCAAATGCAGATCTATACTTAAGAGCAGCGCGGACGAAAGCTAGAGGTCTACGTATTCGGAAGATTTGCAACAAGAGTTACTTCCATTTTCTTTTCCAATATCCCTTTATAAACCCCATACAGCGCCAATATACTATATAGTAGTTTCCTTTTCTTGTCCATGATCCCTCTATACCCCTGACCGTCCTTTACGGGCTCTGCAAGCGTAATAGCTTGCCCTGATACTGAAGCGCATCCCTCGCGTCGCCCCGCTTTGTAACTGACCCGAAAAACATGCATGACTCAGGAATATTGAATGAACAACTTGTAGGGAAGCCTCTTGTCTATGAACGCTATCACTTTCTCAGCAGGAAAGCACAGATTACAAGTTCCAGCTTGGTTTTTAGAAAATATGGACGCTTGTTATCACCTTCTCATTATTCAGACCCCTGTTTCCAAGTAGGCTTTGTAGAACATGTCTAACATTCGTTTTTCAAGAATGATACCAGAGAAAAGTAGGAAATTCGGGAAATTCTAGATTCCGGCTGGATTGGATTCCTGTATTTACATGCCTGAGCAGGAAGCCTTGAAGGGCAGGAAAAAGTATCTCGCACACGCTCCTTTATTGCTTGGGAAATCCTAATCACGTGTGATTCCGCAAAATCTTGGGTAGTCAAGACTAGAGTGATTCGAAAAGAGCGAGACTTGCGGCCCAGGGGAATAACAAAAAGGGCACGGAATAGGGCAAACTTTTGCCCCGCACGGAAAATCAATAAGGCAGAAACGGAATAGTGGCACGCTTTGAACTGGAAGCCCAAGAGTCCTGCCCTCGAATTTTTCCAGGACCCGCCCAAACAACTCTTCCCAAACCTGACTGGGGTGTACCCCTTGCTACTTAGAATCGAAAGTTGTTAAGGGGGGTTTATATCTAGAACCCCCCCCCTTGCGACCGTTACTCCTTTTGACCACCCCGTACAATTCAGTAGTAATAGTCTCCTAGCAGGTCACCTTAAGAGGTCGTGCCTTGTCAGCCAGCGACGAACCGTCAAAAGGCATGACCAGCTTGACAACATGTGTTGCAACAAACCCAAGGGGGCCCCATGAGTTAAGAGGCGGGCCTTCAGGTTTGGGGGGGGGGGCATAACGGCACCTCCCCACCATTTTCTGATTTTCTGAAAGTCTCCCGAAAGAACCTGATACCCAAAGCGTTTCAAGCGGGGCATGGCCAGACACAAGTCTGCTAGTATATTGGGGGGTATATAGGGGTTATATAGGGATAATGGAAAAGAAAATGGATACTACTATAATGGGTTATGTACAGTATAGGGTGGAAATATTAATGCAGTCCAAAAACTTCCCCGCAGCCCAGGAACAATTTTTTCAAAGCAAAGGCATCCACAAGCGGGTCCAGAAATAGAATTGCTTCCCCTGGTAATGAAATGCATCCCTCTCATCTCCCATCATCTCCCAGAGTGCTCATGAATGATCACTGGTCCGACAAAAGATGTAGCAAGGAGCATGTTAGTGGAAGGACGTATACAGTGGCCTCTTCAATTTCTTTGAAGGCCGTCGTTGTGTCATCCATAATCGAGGAGATCCCTTAACCCAGTAAGACTTTCTGAGCTATTTCTATCGAGACGATGGCAACAGAACAAAACTAGCTTGTGCTAACATTCTAGGGCACAAAGCCATAAGAATCTATTCAAGAACAGAACATCCAGGAACCTCTATACTCTTTCACGCTCTGTTAACTGATTGTTGCCCTATAGCTTCCAATGACCAATCAAGAATAACGAGAACTCGAGAAACCCATGCTGCTTCTTGGAAAGCTAGGAAATCGCAGTAATGCATGGTTCTGCGGAATGACCCCTTGCTGCCTTGTGGCACCCCCTAATTCAGCGCTCATACCCGCCCACTCAATCACTTTCGAAATAATCTCGCCCCTTTATATGCGATTCCAGAATTCTGGGAGAAAAAAGGGTGGGGCGCCTAAAGTGGGCAGGTTGCAAGATCAAGATGGGGGGGGCCTCAAGGCCAGAGACAACCAGTTTCGGAGATGCTGTCGCTCATAGGTCCCACTATCAAGCATTTCAGATAGGGCCCACCTCCCCGGTTGAGGTTCAGGGTTTTAGGGTTCAGGGTTTTAGGGTTCAGGGTTTTAGGGTTCAGGGTTTTAGGGTTTAGGGTTTTTAGGGTTGTAGGGTTTAGGGCTACCTCCCGCGCACGAACCCTTAATCTCCAAAACATCAGACCAGGTGGTGCCTGAAGTTGTCCATGGTCCAGGGGAGTATACTTGGTATACAAAGAACTCTTTCAAGCTCCCAGGAGCTAGCTTTCACCAACTATTCGAGACTGCAGATGCTAGACACACGCACACAAGGAACAAATCAATGGAATTGCAAGGACGTTCAGGGCATTTGCTAACATCGTGTTCCGAACAGTTCTCACAACAACTGGGATTTACTGCATTCCCATCCAATTCAAAAGACTCATTCGGAGTGCCGATGTTTCATCAAAAAACTACTGATGCTTCGAATGCCCTAAGAAAATGGCCATTGCTGCCCAATTCACGACAAGCGTGCTGTCGGGCGGCCGATGGCGCTGCTCCGGCTCCGGCTGCTGCTCTCGCTACTGCCACCCTACCAGGCCACTACTGTTGATGTACCAAACTGGCCAATCGCCCGAATAAGCAATGATATTTCCTAGAGTTCGGGTGGACAAGGTCACCCAAGGTTTTGTCAATCAACTGTATCACCCTGACTATGACGACCACCACGACGATGACGACAGTGGCTGCAAGACTCAAGAGGATGACCAGAGCGGTGACGAAGGACGAAGAAGACCACTGAGGATGCCGACTACAACCGTTTGTCATCCTGCTTCTGCGCTACTTTTGTGTGCATGCAGTCGTTCTTGCAGCGGCATATCATAAGTTGCTCACTGCAAGCATTTCGTCTAGGAGAGCACAAAGGCGGTGCACAGTTCAAGCCTTCAACACCTAAATCCATAAAGCTAAACCTCCTAAATACTAGATGCCGCTGGACCCCCTACAGCGCTAAACTTTGCAAAGCCGGTACAACGCTTGCAACCAGACATGTGACAAGTCCCCACTCAAAGGCTGGGTAGACTTGGAGGGTAATTGGTAGGAACTGGTGTTTGCTGCCTAGCCGCCTAGCCTCTACACCATACAGCCAAACCCACAAGCCCTAACCCTCAACTTCAAACCCCAAAACCCCCTCCAACTTCTAAACTTTCTAAACCGGAAGCTCCTACCCCAAAACTGACAGCCCTAAAAAACCAACCCCTTCAAAGCCCAACCCCTTAAAACCCCAACCCTTAAAACCCCTAGCACCTAAAACAAGCAACCCTTTAAGCCCCCAACCTCCCACACCCCAACCCCCAACAGTAGGTTCCATTCCATTGTCAATTATCCCAAGATAACCCCTCTATAATCCTACATGAGCTACGGACTGAATTTAGGTTGGGGGGGACCTATAAAGGAATATGGAGGGTTTTAGGGGGGACCTACTAAGGAATATACCACAAATTAGGTCCAGGGCTCATACTGTTGATGGAGGAAATCTTGCACCACTTGAAGTCCTTAAAGTCCTAGGAATTACAGTAGTTTAGGGCCCCTAGGTGGTGCAAGATTTCATCCATCAACAGTATAACCCCAACCTCCAGCGCTCCGAGCTCCAGGCTCCGTTGAAGGAGGAGCCGAGAGCCGACAGCTTCGTCAAGTCTATGTTGGCCTTGCGGGGATATAGGTACGCATTGGGGCAATGTTAGGGTTCTATTGGGGTTATATGGGGATAATGGAAAAGAAAAAGGAAACCACTATAATGGGTTATAATATAGGGTTTAGGGTTTCGGGTCAGGATATTCATACTTTAGGGCTTTAGCAGGTGTGTGCGTGTGTGTTTCTTGCAGTTCCGTTTTTCGTCTGCAGCTGTAGCGTGTCAGTGTTCACGGTTTGAGTAGTCCTGCTGGGGCAAGCTGCTTTGCTTCAGCATGATCTTGAAGCTGGGATGCACTCAGGGCCACTGCAAAGCTTCACTTGTGCATGGCTTTTCTTTAAGGATTCCAGCCCAGAATAATCAAAAGAAATTTGCTCGCTGGAATCCCCGAGAATGGTTTGTTGCACTGGATGGCGTGATGATTTGAAACTGCTTAAGGTGCGTGATCCTGTTCAATTTTGCTCTATGGTCCCCGACGATGCTTTGTGATGTTCTGACATGAGACGACACGCGGTTATGGCTGTTAATGCGTTCCATCCTTCTGGCCTTCATTCTGCTGTATATTGCTGTGATACACTTCACATTCCTATGAAGGTTAGCTTCCTCAATCACAGCTCTTTGCGCAGCAACAAAATCAACAGAACACTGATGTTCATGCACCCCTCCAGGTGCGGTCGAGCACACGCGGCCGAAGGTGCAAAGACTTTGTAACTACATGGCATCCGAGTATGTGTTCTCGTATACCCTCGGAGCAAAACTCTTAACCCTAAGCGCGTAATCCTAAACCTTAAAGCATGGGCATGTACCCAGCTGGAGTTTGAAGGACAAAGCTCACACTGTGGCTGGACCCATGGCCCACTCTGAGAAACGCACGAGAGTGAAAACAATGAAGAGTGTCACCTGAAGAGCACATGGGTGTTTCTCCAAATTAGGGGTCAAAATAAGGATATCTAAAGGGGGTTGGCGTTTAGGGACATTATAGGGATATCATAGATGTAAACGGGCTGGCCCGCCAGCACATCGCTTAGCTCCTGCAGCTCCAACAGTCGCAGCAACCTCTCCTGCAATGGCCTGCCGCAGCATGTCCACATGCGACTGTAACTCAGCACTGGACGTACAAAGTGATGGAGAAATCGATCAACAGATTGCTGACCTAAGGCGTGGCAGCTTACGGCACTGTCTCCTTTGCTGAGAACAGTGGATCTTCAGGAAAAAGATTGTTATCGCAGCTTGGCTCTTCGAGGCCTCAAACTGTCCAGCTTTAGGTTAGAGGTACGTACCCCTGCAAGGCCTTCCTTGGCTTGACTCTATCATGCCCTTCCCACTGCAGCCGGGAGGCATAAAAAGCAACAGATGTGAAGTAAAACGACAGAGAATGAAGAACACCAATCCTGCCGAGGCTGCGAAGGACAGCCCTCAATTTGTGCGCGCTCCATCTCTCTCCCTCTCCCTCCCTCTCTCCGTCCCTCTCCCTCTGCGAGGCTCTCTGCAATGCAGAGGATGGCAGTAAGCCCCAGCAAATGGCTAGTGATAATTAAAAAAAATGGAAACTGCTATAGTATATAAGGGGGTTGTATAGGGACTATGGAAAATAAAGTGGAACCTACAATAATATATAATGGGGTTATGTAGGGATGATGGAAAAGGCTACCCCTCGGTCATATCTTTCTCCTTCCTCGAGAGAAGTCTCCAAGAATCTTCAGGTTGCGCCGTGCTAGGTGACGTGCTCTAGGTGCATTGAAATCCTTACAGCAACATCATGGCTGATACGCTTCTTATCATGTCCTCTTGTTGGCATCGGCTAGCATAGGGGCTCCTACACAACATATCCCCAAAATCATGGAGCCCGCAACAAAAACCCAAAAGGCTGTGGCCCCCCCCCCTGAAGGACCTGGATTTGCTATTTTGAGAAAACCCCTTTATAATCCCAGAACATCCCTGCACAGACCGTTACCGGAAGATACTGCATTGCCATGGAACCCCATGCAGGAGCTCAAATCTTGAGAAGTATCTCCCTTCGTAAGATTGGACATATCTCCTTCAAGGTGGGGTGATGCCATAAACTGGATCGTTAAGCAACTTGAATTAAGGTACTATAACGAGGAAACCCCATTATTCACCATGTGCCCATCTTGTGGTAACTTAACTTAGGTTCCTGACATCCTTTCATTACCCAGTTTCCAATCCATTTTCCATGTTCTGTTCCATTTGAATCTCGAGTATAGGGGGATGATATCCCTAACCCCAAAGCCCTAAACCCTATTATCCGCCGACCCCGAAGCGGGGGTCGGCGTCAGTGAAGACCCATTGCCCCTCCTTCACTTGACCTGTATCCCCGCCCCGGCCATGAAAA
>CAJNIZ010001484.1:18163-28792 GCA_905231905.1 Symbiodinium pilosum
CCTTGCCGCTAGGCCTAAAATAATAGTTTCCATTTTAGTTCCCACTACTCCAATATAACCCCAATATAACCCCAGAAAAGTGGACACTCTTTGATCCAAAACCACTCCCCACCTCACTTCGCCGAAGCAGCCACTAGCAGTCAAATTGGGTTTCCCAAGGTTTCTGGTACCTTTTGGGGGGCCCGCTTGGACACTCCATTGCAGCGGTTTAGGGTTTAGGGCTGCAGAAGCCCCAGGGGTCAGCAATCTTTGTGAAATCCTGTCCTTTCACACAGCAGGTGGTTGTCTCTGGATCTAATTATGCCCACGCTTCCCGCGGAAATCTTCGAGAAGAAGAGTGACCTCGGAGAAGGCGCCAAAAGTAGTGTAACTTACTGGCCCCTAGTAGGGAATCAGGGAGTAGCGGTTTAGGGTTTAGGTTTAGAATAATCTCGATATAATATGTTCCTTATTCCGTGCCAACCCCCAGTAAGAGAAGAGCCAAAATAATTTCCAGTGTCATCTTGAGGTCCATTTGAGGTACTCTATATTATGAGCATAATATTGGGAATTGCTGGGGCTTCTGTAGGAATCGGGTTTTGAGGCTTGGGTGTGTTTACGAGTTTAGGCTTCCGGGATGTTCAGGCGGGGGTTCGCATTCTTTTGTTTTTAGTGCAGTAGGGCTGAGGGTTGTAGAGTTCAGGGTTTTGGCTCCGGGGGATGTCACCAAAACAGCCTCAGTCTTATGTTGTTTGCATCTGAGGCTTATCCTACCACATGACAGGCAACACTGTGACTCTCTAAATGTAACTTTTGAAATCTTGGGCCCATGCGCGGCATTGAAGGCAGCCTGGCACATCTTACTAAGCCATCCCCCTTCTGACTGCAGACTTTTTAGTCCACGTCGGAGCCATCATGCAACAAGCGCTAGAAAGCTGGAGCGCGAAGATGGCTTACAGCAAGCTTATGACGCAACTTCTCTGTGCAGCTTGACTCGCTCGAAGACACTTGACTGCCTTAAAACCCTTATCGTACATAGGGGTTTCCATAAACAGGGATACAACCCATATTACGACTAACGTTACAACCCCTATAATTGTCGCCCATGTAACCCCTGCACAACCCGCCTTTAAGGAGTTTAGACTATAGCTCATATGGATATAGACTTCAACAACAGGCAAGAAAGCGAAGCTAAGCTTCGAGCCCACGCTGCTTGAAGCAAACGAGGCATTGGCAGGCAAGCGTCAAACATGAGCTATAGTCTGAACTCCTTAAGGGGGGGGGGAGTATAAAGAGGATCAATGGGGATTATACAGGGGAGTATGATAGGGGTTATTAACGGGGATACTAGGAGTTTAGACCCTAAACCCTAATAGGTGTTACTAAGGGGGATACCAACAATGTTGGACGCACAGGCCGAGTTGGCAGATTGGAGGCACCTTTGAGGGGCACTCTTAGAAGATCCTTTCTTTCGGAGGGTGGGGCTAATATTCGCATTGGTATCATTAATACAGATTAATACTATGATTGGTGTTAGTAGTATTAGTATTGGGTATTCGGATTAGTATGTATTATTAGTATTATTAAGAGTATTAATATTACCATTGGTATCATTAGTATTAGTATTGGTATTGGTATTAGTATTCGTAAGTATTAGAATTGGTATTAGTATTGGTATTAGTATCAAACTAGTAGTAGTATTATAAGTTCCATAACTTTCCGAAGAACGAACAAGTTCGCAACATCAGAGTCTGCCTCACGCCCCTTCTCGAACTCCAACACATCTACATGCGGCGACGCTTCGGCGCGCATGTGGAGATTGTATCCTCGGAAGCGCAGTTTGAACATGTCAGTATGCATGTGCGAATTATACTGTATGGGGAACTCTAGCAACTAAATCCACTGTTCTGTCCATATCGTGCCTTTCCCAGAAACAAATTTGTTGATTCGGGGTCTCAGATTCCAGTATCCTTATCATGCAATTGCACTGCGTTGGCAACACATGTGGGAAACGTCGACTTGGAGCAATTCCAATCTTCCTGCTGCCGCCGAATTAAGCGCTGAGCCTGCAAAAATGTCCTCGCTGAGGTTCACAACGGCTGAGCCTTTACCTGCCAAGGCTACCACTGCATCTCTGCCCAGCGTGCCTAACCCAAGAGGCACCCTCACTGCAGACCATAAGCGTGGCAGCTGAACTCATTCCACCTCGATTTCGCGCCCAAAAAGCGCAAACAAAATCTGGATGACCGTAGTGCATTCGGATGCCCATACCTCGTGCGCAGGCTTGGTATGCTGGCCTGAAATCCAACATGGTTCCACAACATGAGATCCTTCCCCGCTACACGGTTACACCCGTGGGTGCGACAGGAAATTGGTTTTCAACTGGACTTTGTCTATGCAGGCCAAGGTGAAGTAGCAGACATGGAAGATCTGGAGCTGGAGATAAAAGCTTTAAGGCGGGACCTCACACCTGGCCTCTCATAAGAGCTCTATTTACTCATCACCATATAACAAAAGACGTGCTCCCCTAGGATGCCAACATGGCAAACTATGTCTACCTGCCTGTTTCACATCGGGTGCCCTTCATAACCCTCACCAGGAGTTCGGATGTCTTCATGGTACCCAGTGACGAGACCCACATCTCTACATGAGCTATAGTCAGCTATAGTCTAAACTCCTAGTATCCCCCTTAATAAGCCTTATATAATATACCCCTATATAATTCACTATAAGACCCCTTTAAGGAGTTTAGACTATAGCTCACATGACAATGAAAGCCTCACATCAGTAGGCCAAGGTGCCGCTCAGAAAACGCTGGTAGATGGTCCCGAAGGTCCACTCTGCAGCTGCGTGGCACTTGCCCACCTCGCTTGTGATACGCAGTGATTTGGATTTTGTGCTCAAGGACAGTGACCCGATAAGAATCTTGCTTCTTGTGATACGCGCAAAGAACCTTGTTAAAATCGCATTCCACTCCCCACTACTCACCTGCCGGCCCCCCTGTTCAGTGTTCAGGGATGGGAAGACCAAAACACAAACATGACCTGAAGCATACCGTCAGCAGAAATCCTGAGGTTTGGTAAGTCCCATAACCAGGGGGACCCGTATGTAGACCACAATATATTGTGATCGCTGGTATGGGCACTTCTCAAGAAAACCCTCATTTTGGAAACCTTCATCCAGGCATGCACGGTCATACCAAACTTTATCCATCAGCTCATATCACCAAAGATAGAAGTTGGCAGTTTCTGAAATGTGGCACCGCTAGGCCACTAGGGACCTACTTAAAGGTTATCATAAGATCATGGAGGTTCCTTCGGAATTATGTGGATTGTATAGGAGTAGTTTGAGAAACTCCCAGTGAGTTCATCCCGGCAGATCGCTACCACGACCGGCGCCAACCTGGTTTCGAATACGCCAAAAATCTTCAGGATTTCCTACAACTAGGGGTACCTTGTTGGGGGTCCCCATACTAAAGATTAGTTGGGGTCCCCCATTTACGGAAACCACCGCTTGGGACTCGACTGTGCCCTCTCGGCGCGTGTAGATGTATTCCCGGAATCCCAGGTATCGACACCGGGCAGCCACGCCTGTGCAAGCGAAAAGAAACAACTCTTTAGGGTTTAGGTTTTAGGGTTTAGGCGAAATACTGCAGATGGAGAAACAAGAGATAGGGTTTCGGGAATTTAGAGGTCCTTCTGGATCTCCTCATGATAAGGGTTATAATACATTTGGGTCCATTTTGGGGCTCCCTGTTTATGGGAACTACTAGATGAAGTCAAAACTGTTTCTACCGATAAGCACAAAAGCAGGACACCTCAACAGTCTTTTACCGTCTAGACCCACTCAAAAGGATACCACACAAGGGCCCCCTGCTAACTCTGAAGGAGGCTCGAAAAATTAGCTTGTCGAGAGGATCTCTGCTTGAGATGGCTTTAATAGGAAGGACGAGACACACCGAGGAGCAAGATTACATTGATTACATTTCCATTAGGGTTCCCTGTGCTCTTTATGCAGAACCATGGTTGCCCAACCCCCCCACCCCTGAGAGCAGAAGCAGAATCTGGGCAGCAGACGGTTTTTCTGGCCCAAGGGCAGAAACCGCCGGAGCACGTACGGAATCTGCGCAAGCCGAACTGGTATGGTGTGGCATGGTATGGTGTCATACACATTCTAGGCACTGCCCAAATGCCACTTGCATCTTGTACATGGCATGAGGAAGATCTTTGCGTGACAGTACTCAAAGTCACTCTGGCATGGATGGAGGGAAGAGGCGCTCGGGAGAAGCTGCTTCTGGGTTAGGCTTGAACCCCCTCATATACACTCCCCCAAACCAACACACGCCTCATTCTGAGGACTCAAAGGGATTTCACCCAGGACCAGCTACGGCCTTGAAGGCTTCGCCGATGAAAGCGCCCATGTTGCAGTCCAGGGCCTTGCGGATTCTGGGCAATTACGGACCTACAGCATGGTAGCGAATGGTCCCCTGCAAAACTGAACAAGATCATTCTCCTTTACTAGATGGCTTTTATAGAGAGGCCCTAAGGAAAATTTACAATGGCATGCTCGTCTAGGGAAGAGGTACCGACATCAAGATGAAGTCACCCAAAACAGACTGCCTCAGAGATGCTTTCACAGCTGAGGAGCCTGAATGCGGTGCCCTGCCGCAAACCAGAGCGCGTTCATCTGGTTACAGGCCTGCCAGGCTCAACAAAGGAACGGAAAAACCAAGATGGAATGCCTCGGCTTCTGCTGCACCTTTGCATCTACGTGCCGATCTCGAGAGCTGACATGAACAAAATGAATTGCTGAACCCTACACTGCACGCCACGTTTGAGATTTTCCGAGCAAGCTTTGGTCATCTGCTGCGCCAAGCATGTTGATGAGGATGGCCAAAACACGGATGCCGTATCAGCCCTGAATAGCTGGACTGTATCGCGACCACACAGCTTTTGAGTCTTGTTGGTCACAGCAAGCTTCGTCGGCTCTGTACAGGTGACTCCAAGCAGTTCCACGCCGCATGTTCGTGCGAAGATGTACAGTTTGCATGCCAACCTGCATAACTGCCTCTCATTTCCGTTCACAGTCTGGTCCCGACATGGATGCACTTGGTAGTTTCCCAAAATAAGGAGACCCCAATGTAGACTCCAATATGTTATAATCCTTATTTGGGAAACCCCAACTTGATCAGGCCACCAAGAGATCAACTTCCTCCTCCTCTGTCGCTCCGACGATTTCGGCTGCAGACCTCTTTGGCTCTTTGGAGTCCTTCGGAACAAATCCTGAAGGCTCGCCAAGGCAGTCAAAAAGCCAGGGCTCAACGAGGGCTACAAGCCCCAGTAGTGAGGCTTGGAAGCACCAGAAGGAGCCCCACTCACGGCCAAGCACCAAGATCAAAAACTGCGCATTCAGACCCACGCATGCCAGTGTTGGCAGGACGTAGGAGGGCCTCGGGCAAATGAAGGCACCCAAGCTGGCAAGGCCATAGAGCCACAGGTTTCCAGCAGACAAACTCCAGCCCAGAACGCTGCCCACGAACCCTTCAAAGGTGTTGTATTGGATGTTTAGGATGGGCCAAATCTGGTGGTGCCATGGGCCCGGGTAGGTGCAAATAGAGGTCATCCAGCCTACGGCCTGGCCTACGACTTGCACCATGGCGCCACTGGCCCCACAAAGACAAGCCATGACCAAACATTTCTTGGCCGATGTTCGCAGCTCACTGGAGATCTCATTCAGATAAAAGAGAGGCTGGCAGCACATCCAAGCGGGAACCGCGCAAACCAGGTATGTAATTGCGGCTGACGCAGCCTGGTTTGTCTCATCACACTCTGTAGCAGATGAGCCAATATGTGCCCACAACACAACCTGCAGCCACTCTTGCAGCACCAAGGGTAAAATCAGGGATGCGTTCGGCCTATCGTATCTCCGTCCACGACAGCACAGTGCCAGCAAGCACAGGGTCTCCATCGAGGCAGCAGCCAGGGTGATCTCAAGCGTCCAACACATGGCTATGTCGCCAACTCTAATGATGCAAAAGCAGGGTGCCTAAGGTTGAAACACTCCAAGGCCAAACAGGTCATCTATGCTTTCCCAGCTCTATTGCTTGCACTGCTAATGACCGTGACAAGAATGATGTTCATTTTGTGTAACAGTTCACGACGGGGGAATAACAACACTTACATTGGCACGGAAACAGCAAGCCGGCTAAGCCGACAACGGCTGACAGAAGTCATAAATGACAGGCTTGTAGAGGTTTGCCGAGTGGCGCCCAGTGGCACCAGCAAGGGACAGTTGGATGTAAAACACATGTTGGCTTGTTCTTCTTGAGCCCATCTCGGGACCAAGCTACTTGCAACTTCTTGCTAGCATAGGAATGACTGAAAAACCAGGATCCACCTATGAATTATATGATGTGTACATATAACTCTCAAAAGAAGGGGGACTACATATAACTCTCAAAAGAAGGGGAACTACATCAAACTCCCAGAACAGGGCCAGTAATTTTCGACATGCAATCTGATGAGTGCTCGAAAATGGGGAGTACACATGCGAGTCTTTCAGGCTAATGTTGGGGACCCAAGCTTTGCAAAAAAAACACAAACAAAAACAAAAAAAACACCCTATGTCAACTTTACATATTGCCGTACACTCCTCATCCCAAACTCATAGACCCCTTCAATTAAACCCTAAACTGGGCTGCTGTTAAGGAACCTAAATTAATTGACCATAATAAGGAAACCTATTATGTACCACACCCATATTGTGGAAACTTGAGTTAAGCTCCTTAACAGCAACCCAGTAGACCCTACACCCAAGCCCTAAACCCTAAATCCTACACCCTATCCCCGAACCCTGTATCCTGAACCCTAAACCCTACACCCTACACCCTACAGCCAACATCCTGGACTGCACTTCCGCCTTGCCCTGCGTCTTGTAGTTCCCTTCGCCTGCATCACAGGCAACCATGTCACTGCAGAGCAGCCGAATCTGGGGATTTCCCAATACTAAGGGTTCACGGTTTAGACCCTCTTTTCACCCCAAATCTATAGGATCCTACTACTGTGTACACCCTCACAACCACAGAATCCTCACCAAAAAGAGACCCCAAAATTTCACAACAACACAAAATCGAGAAACCCTCTTCAAAGGAAGCTCAGCGCCTGCATGGCTTGTGCTCAGCAAACACATTCAAAGCTCGTGCAGATGCAACAGATAACCCCTTCAATAATGAAGAATCAAACGGAAAAGAAAATGGACATGAAAGAGAAACAGGGTGTGTGCAGGAGGTGTATAGGAATTCTAATGTAGAAATTGGTAGGTTGACACAGGTATGGTCGCTGTACCTGGTGTAATGTGGCCGGAATGTTTAGGGTACCCCAACGGGGAGTATACTGTCGACAACCTCCAATTAGGTTTGGGGGTTCCTTGGGAAAATATGATGTACTATTTTTCGTTTGTGGTCCGGGCTACTGGTCATTAGAAGCTGGTGAGTGTGTTAACGGTTTCCAAGTTCTGGGGGTATATGTTGACGTTATCGTTTTTGGTGAGTGTGCTATTGTTTCCCAATCAAAAACCCTCCGCCACGAATCCAATGTCCATTTTACTTGTTTCTCCTATGACCGATAGAACAAGACGCACATCATATGAGGATTAAGCAAGGCGCACTGTTAAGGATTGTGTAGGCAAAATTTGGAGAACCTCCCACAGCGGAAGTTTTAGGGTCTCATTACGCGCCTTCACGTTCGATTACGCTCGGTACCCATGAAGTGCCGGCTAATCTGAAAATGACACACATGCAGGTTCGGTCTGAGCCTATTCGCAGGGGAAACATCCGTGGCAGCACCTCAGATTTAGCTGACAGCCATCTGACCGTGAGCACCCAAATCACTTCTAGCCACCTGTACTTGGCTTCTACAAAACGCGAGCGGCCGATGCAAGTCTTGACGCCACACAACGACTGCCCAAAGGCCGTTTCCCGCCGCAAATGCAGCTACCAAATCGCAGCTTGAGCATTTTTCTAAATTTCTGAAATCGGAACTTCTTACATACCCCAAAAAATCTGTACCCTATGTTATATACCATTAGACTGCGCTATACTCGTGATTCTCGGGACCCCCAAACTTTGAGACCGGCCGAGTCTAAGCTTCGTGCTTCCACGACGGTGAGACCGGCTTCCTTGTCCCACCTCTGGAAGAACCCTAGAATTGAGGGTTTAGTAGTTGAGGACTTTCAGGTTCAGAGTTTAAAGGTGTTTTGAGTTTGGAATATGCCTCCAATACTTTTCCCAAGCCTACTGAGTATATTGTGGTATATTGGTTTAGGGCTTAGGGGCTAGCGGTATGGCGCTCAGGGGTGCAGGGTTTAGGGTTTGGGGGTTTAGGATTCAAGGTTTTCTCAAAATTGGAGTGCCTTTTGACCCGAGAATGCCAGAGGGATTCTGGGGGCCCCTTACTTGGAATTGAAACGGGGGCTTCGCAAATTAGGTGTACCTTTCTTGGGTGTGCCCCTAATGAGGATTGTAGTATTTTGGGGTCTATATTGGGGTCTCCCTATTTTGGGAAACTATCAAATAGGAGATGTGCTTAGAAACTCCCATTCAGGGCGTTGAGGATTCTTAAGGGCTTGGTGACATTGACAAGACCCTGACTAAGATCGTCCGTGAGAGGGCAGGGACCTTCTACAGCCTACAAGCTTCTAAAGGGTTGAGGAATTTGAGATCCATTAAGTTGGTTTCGGGTTTAGGATTTAGGGTGCTCCTGAAACTTGAGGGTGGTTCTTTCACACCTCCACACCAACCAACCGGCGGGAAAGCCAGAAGCAAAGTGCAGTATGCAATCCAAACCTGTGATCCAAGAAAAACATCTGCAATGTAATGGATGCTCAAAGTTAGGATACTGAGGATCTTCTTGGTTGATCATGTCACCTGCCGGGACTCTACCGCTGCTAAGATACTTAGTTTGATCTCTGTCAACAACTATGTGCTCCATTATTGGGACACCTAGAAGCCCTGAACACGGCATGAGCAAGCCCACCTGCACTTCACACTGGCATACTTGAATGGGATATTCTCCACTCCTGCCAGCGGAGCCACATGCTGCTCATACCATAATATTCCATACTATACCATACTATACCATAACATATCATAATATACGGTAACATACCATCATATACTGTCATATACTATAGTATACACTCTAATATACACTCTAATATACCAGAAGCAGACTTGGGAAATGTGCTGCAGGCATGAAGCACCAGGCTGTCCCTGCTCCGTTGGGGTTCCAAGTCTTTCTTGACTCGTGGCCGTTAGGCGAGGCCTTACACGAACTCTAAGCTGACACTTTGAGATACAAAGTCCCACGAACTCTTGGAGCCAAGAACCCATGCTCTACAATAACGCTGACACTGAAAACCCAGCAACTAGACTTCTTGAAAAGCACAGCAAAAGCCCATGGTATGCTCCTAGAGGCCTGTGCTTCAAGCCACGCAACAATCGAGTCTGTCTCAGGCACTCCACCTCCCTTAAATCAAACCAGCACTGGTGGTGCTTGCCAGTTGCATCCCAAAGACAACTCACTCCGCTCTCAACCCTTAGCACACCTAAGCCCCTGCAGCGCTAAATGGTAATTTCCCCAAATAAGGGACCCCCAATATAGACCCCGAAATACTATAGTCCTTATTATGGGGACCCCCAAAATGGTACCCCTAATTTTGGGAAACCCCCAAATCTACACCCCAAGCCCTGCACCGCAAGGCGCACAAAGCACGTAGGCCTATGCCAGGAGAAGCTTCCCTCAAGGGTGGCTCATCTCCTGGCTTACAAGAATAGAAAGAGCAAATAACAAGAGTATTAGATCAACGATAATTGTAGTAAGTATAATAATCATCAATCAATCAATCAATCAATCAATCAATCAGTCAGTCAGTCAGTCAGTCAGTCAGTCAGTCAGTCAGTCAGTCAGTTAATCAATTCATCCATCCCTAAAGTGGAGATCTCTGGAAAAGAACGGATTTGTTGGGAAAGTGTCTTTAACTGTAAGGACCCCTATAGTCTATAGGAGTCCTAGCAGTATGTACATATGCATAAGGTGTTTAGAAGAGCATCCCAACTTGGAGGAATAGCCATTCGAGGAGTGCTGCTTTGTCTCTTGTTTCAGGCTTTCACACTGACATGGGCGTCCTTGATGACAGGCTCCGACAACTGCAGAGCTACAAGAGTTTGCATCCCCTGCCATTATGCACAAACGTTTGTTCTCAATACAAAGTACTCAGCTGATTCCTGTCTAGCCTAGACTCCAGCCTCTGAGGGTCTAGTGATGGCGGTGCCACGAGCAAATTTGTCAACTGTTATTGGCTTTGCAGATGAGATCAGGACAACTACACATTTGAGGGGCCCTTTCAAGGTCACTCATGGCTTCGGTATACAATTTACCCCATTTTGACACTCTATCACATGAGCCATTGTCTAAACTCCTAGTATCCCCCTTAATAACCCCTAAAACAGTCCCCTATATTATCCCCTTTCTAACCCCCTTTAAGGAGTTTAGACCCTAAACCCTGAACCCTATATCACATAATGCCCTCTACAACCCCCTTGAAGGAGCTTAGACTATAGCTCATTTAGGGTTTAGGGTTTTGGGTTGTAGG
>CAJNIZ010001485.1:15687-28792 GCA_905231905.1 Symbiodinium pilosum
GGGGGGTTTTGAGGTCATTAGGGGGCTATAATAGAAAATCCAAAGGAATTAGGGATCCCCTTGACATCCTAGGTTTTGCTTGAATTTCATATGGTTTTATAAAGGATCTTATATACAAGAACTGAATGGGATTTCAATTGATTTTAATACAATTCTAGCCGTATTTACTTAAATCTCAATTGAATGTCATTCGATTTTAGTTGATCTTGATGTTTATTCGATTTCATTTGATTTTAAAGGAGTTTTAAGTAAATTTCAATTGATTTTAACGGGATGTTATTTCGATTTCAACTGATTTTAAAAGGAATGTTGATTAAATTTCAATTGATTCTCCGGATTTGATTTCGATTTGAATTCATTTGACAAGGAATTTTAATCAACTTTCAGTTGATTTTAACTGGATCTTAATTCAAGTTCAATTGATTTTGACAGGAGTTTTGATTAAATTTCAATTTATTCTAACGTGGTTTTAATTCGATTTCATTTAATTTTAAACGGAATTGTATTTAGATTTTGTTTTGAAAGGAATTTAAAGGCAGCCCTACCAAATTCTTTCAATAAATATCACCCCCTAGTAATAGATAGTTTCTGACCCCCCGGATTATTTATGATGACGGGGGGGGGGGGTGGGACGTCGTATTAGGGGGAAGGGATTATACTACATGCTTTTGGGGTTCAGGTCCCTGCGCAGGATTAGCTATTTGCATAATGGTATCTTGACATACATTTTTAGGGTTTAGGATGAAAGCCTAACCCTAAAACTCCAAACCCGACACCCTGAACCCTAAAGGCCCCACACCCTCAGCCCAAGACCCCTAAAGGCTACCAGGGGCGTGGGCTCGACTCAAGCCTCGAACCCAAACATGGACTACTCTCAATGTTGAGATTATTGAGGGACCATTAGGGATGTAGGGTTCAGGGGTCTAGGCTTAGGATTCATCAAGGGACCAGCCAGGGTTAACATAGGGGTCCCATTGGTAGTATATGGTCCTATATATATGTATATACATTTTTTCCCCCCTCATAGGAACCCATATCCATTATGGGAAATATTGACTCTAGCTGACATGAAGAATGTTACCCTTGACATTAAAGCCACTTTGTCGCTACAGGGCCTATCTGGAGATCTTCGTGGAGTTCTTCTGTGAGAACATGGAGCTCTTAAAAAAGCACGGGCCCCGCTCTGCCCAAACCCTGAACCGCCTGCCTCTATTCATTGGAATCGTAGGGGATTCAGCTTGCTGAAAAATATTTGCGCCAAGCATATTTTTTTCTGATGAGGAAGCCAATTACGTTCCTAGGGATTTTTTTTGATGAACGCGGTTTTGGAGATTGGGGGCAGCCATTTCCACACAAGTGAGGCCTGCAATTTTCAGGCAAGTCAAGGCTCAGGTTGGACGAAGATTGTGTATAACCCTGATAGAAGGGCTTAGGGTTTTAAGGTTTAGGGTTTAGGGTTTAGGGTTCCCCAATCTCCTATAGTGGTTTCCATTTTCTTTTCCATTATCCCAGTTTTCTTTTCTATGGCGCGCGAGGCCAGAGCTTGGCGCTCACGCCTGGAGACGGCAGCGTGTCATTTGCTTGGATTGGGTCAGGATCCCTCAGCCCGCGTCGAGGGTGGTGATGGCCTTGGCCTGTTGGAGGCAGATGCTTGGGGCTCCTTGCAAGGCTTCCTAGACCCCCTAAAGGATCCAACAATGGAACCCCCCAAAATGAGCCCCATTACTACATTGGGGAAACTAGGGGATTATTGGGAGGTTCCATTTTCTGGATCCCTTAGGGGGGTCTGGGTTTGCAAGGTAAGGCCGCGGTATGCTTCAAGGTGCTTCATGGCCATACGGTTTAGGGTTTAGGGTTTAGGGGAGTGGAACACGGCCTCCTGCCTGGATCGGAAGACTTCCACGCGAGGAATGTTACCTAAGCGAAGGGCCACACCCTGCACCCCACCCTAAACCGTCTTGTATACATGGGAATCCAGCAAAAAGCTAACAGTGATAACATCCTAAATTCCACCAACTGCGTGCCGGCGCCGTTGTTCAATAGGACCTCTAGCTACAGCAGGTGGCTAAATCATTACAAAAATAGTGAGCGTAGATTCCTTGTATATTAACGGTATACCATATTTAGTTCAAGCATGTATCATACCATCCATCTTTCAGGAGCGGACAGCGCACAATCCCTTTATATATCCTCTATATAATCTCAGTTTCCTTGTTTTTTTTCCCCATTTTTCAGCTGATTTTCTACTAGTGGTAATTCTTTTAGACCCCGAAATCCTAAACCCCATGGAGAGCTGATCCAAATCTCCTACAGAGACCCTGATCCCTGCTTTGTAACTATTTTGGTGCCTACATTCTAGTTTGTGGCTGCTGCGCTGAACGGTCAGCGCCTTAGCCTGCGTGTTCTCAAGACTCCAGATCTTTGGGGCCCGAGCCTCCGCGTGATATGAACTCCTGAAATACACCGAAGGATCCAAATAGCGCATTGTAGGTAATATTTGTAGACTTTAGGGCCCAATGTAGGTAATATTTATAGACTTTAGGGCCCAATGTAGGTGGTATTTGGAGGCTTGGATCCTAAGGTAAAGGTTCTGCAGCTAGTCGCTAGCCGCTAGTCTTGTCCTCATGACGTGCAGCAACAACTCATTGTTGCCGGTCTTCATGCAAGTTGCACCATTAACCCTAAACCCTAACCCTATTGCATTGGGATAATGGATTTCACTGGGGCATCCCTATAACCCTGCCTACTGCAATGTCTACGAAATTCGGGATAGCATGTCCTTCTGTATGTCCAGAAGACCCTCTTGCAGTCTTCAAGTATGATTAAGGTTTGGGGTTTAAGGGGTTTAGGGTTTAGGGTTCAGGTTTTGAAGTTCTTCTGTAGTGGTGTTTCCGACAGACCTCATCCTAGATTTCAACAATGGTCCAATTCTCCTAATAGATGACTTTCCAATTTAAAGCCGTTCACATTCTGGTATTTGGGACCTAAAGCCCCAATTTTTGAGTCCTTGCACCCTTAGGGGCAAGAGGCCTCACTGGGAACCTTCATTGCAGTTCCCTTTCTGAGTTTTGCATGTGTTTTGGTATTTTCCAAGTTGCCAGTCTCATAATGCCCAAAGAAGCAAAATATGAACTGCATAGAGCATCCGCATGGAACACGTAGCCCGTTTAGGGTTTAGGGTTTAACCCAGTGGTGAGGCCACAAATGCAAACAGCCCCATGCACGTCGATTGCCTCGACTGTGAAATGTCAACCTTTTTTCCTAATGTTGGGGTTTCGCAAGATTAGGGGTACCACTTGTGGGTGACCATCTTAAGGATTATAGTATTTTGGGGTCTTTATAGGGGTCCCCTTATTTTGGGAAACTACCTCGTGTTCTGTTCTTTTTTGTTGCCTGTTGGTCCCTGCAAGTAGCCTTGTCCACCGTGAGAAGAGGACCCCTCTTCCTTCCTGGGCAATTTGTAGCGACCTCACCCGACCTCACCCAAAATGGTGATTTATATATAGGGAGTAGTACTAAAATGGCTTTAAATTTGGAACTGAAACTATTTTACATTACCCTGTCCCTCGAACAAGGAAGAAGCCTAACATAGAACCAAATAGAAGAGTGGGAGTGCTAATTATGGGGATAGGAATAGGGCTTAAGGTTAGGGATAGACTTTAGGGTTTAGGGTTCAGGGTTTAGGGCTTTAGGGCTCAGAGCTCAGGGTCTAGGACTCAGGGTTTACTCAGTGTTTGGACTTTTGGGTTTAGGATAGTTCAGGGTCTTCGGGTTTTCGGGTTCAGGGTTTAGAGTTTAGAGTTTAGGATAGTTCAGGGTTCACTTGGGTAACGGCCCCACGTCTGAGGTGTGACATACAAGATCTGACGCACACGCACCTCGGCAGTCTGTAGGCCAAAACGTATGGGGTTTAGGGTTCAGGGTTTAGGGTTTAGGGTCATCAGGGGGGCTCAAAAGGTGGGATGAATTTCGGGGGATTCATTAAAGGATCGAGGTAGCGGGTTAAAGGATTCTTAGTATATACTTTGGGTTTTGCCCCCCCAGTAACAGTCTATATCAGGGGTCCTATTAAGGGCTGTATATAACCATATATTTTAATCATTATCCAACTATTACTGAGGGGGGGGAGTACCCAATATATACTCTACTATATTCGGGCTTATTTCCTGTACCCCACCTTCCTTCACCCACCTTTTTTTTGAGCCCTCTGAACACACACCTTCCACAAATAGGGGGACCCCAATATAGCCCCAAAATACTATGATCCTCATTTTATTAGGACCCCCAAAATGGTGCCCCTAATTTTGGCAAACACTCTTATCAGTTTTAGCAAGGACCGTTCGTAAGCACAGCTCCCAAGGGGCAAGATAGATGAGATGTTTTTGCCTAACAGCTTACCCTAGGGCTCCAGTTACCTAAAGAATGGGAGCTGTGTTCTATATACCCGATAGTTGCATAGCCCAGTAACCTACTATTTAGGTAACTGGAGCCCTAGGATTATATAGCTGAGTCTTTGTGCTTGACCTTGAACCTTTCGAGTTCTGAGGGTCCTTAGAATCATCTCTAACTTCACTCCTTGGTCGTGATAGCGGCTAGACCGTCTAGACCCGAAATCAAAAACCCTGAACCTTTGAAAGGGCACTTGACCCGATTACCAGTACAAGGGATCTTTCTGGGTTTATTATCGTTTTTTGGGAACGCATTTTAAACATATTATCTAAAAAGGAACTTCATAGGAGCCCCGGGGTCGTTGCTAAGTCCCGTGAATGTCCAAGTACGGGCTCTCCGGACTGCTGGACTACCCTCATCAGGGTTCAAGGCTTAGGGTTTGAGGTTGAAATTTAGGGTGTATGTTTTAGGGTTTAGGGTTTCAAGCGCGAACTTTACTGGGTTGCCTTGAATGAGCTTTAACACAAAAACCAAGCTGCAAGGTCACGCCATTGTATCATTTCTTTCCATACTAGGATGAGTTTTGTACTGTATTGTGACCTCCATACCATGCAATAAGGTGCAGGGTTTCGGGTTTAGAGGAGACACTTGCAATTGCCAACATAGCGGTCCTACATTCCTTGCGTAGTTGTGGTGTGGGAGAACTCAAATGGACCTCAACATGATATTCGTACTCATTCACGTGTGAATTCTTATTGGGGATGCAGGGGAATGAGTACAACCCTACGGCCTACGGGTGAAAATATCCCAGTAAAAGGGTTCTAGGTGCGCAAAACTGTTCAGATTGTAGTATTTGGGGCCCAAATCGCCGCTACTTGGGACCTTGTTCCTCTCTAGCTACCCAAAACTCTTTAGATTGTATTATGCGGGGCCCAAAATGCCACTACTTGGGACCTTGTTCCTCTCCGTGAATGGTAGCACTAGGTACAACCATGCGCGAATTGGCGAAGAGGCTGGATTGGGAATAGAGGCTTCAAGATTCCGTTAGGGTTCAAGATTTAGGTTTCAGGGTTTAGGATTAAGGGTCTAGGGTTCAGGGATTTCAGGAGAACAGGCAACTACTCTGATTAGCTTGCTTAGATCTCTACTCAATAATTCCCCTCAGTGCCTGTATGTTATGTTTTCCATCTCAAGTCGAAGTATGTCAAAACTATTGTTGCTTTGACACACCCCTGAGGGTAAAAGTACCTATATAATGATCATATACTTACCCAAATCCTGTACTATAGTTCTTATTCCCAAAGCCCTAAGTACCCAATTATTGGGTACATGGACCCTTAGGGTCATAAGTAAACTCAATTGGGACTAGGGCTCCTTAAGCTCAAACCCATGACTGATGTCCTGAGGCCGGCTGAGGAAGACGTACCCTAAGGGTCCAAGTACCCAAATGTAGGCTTCCGGTCCCAAATACCTTCAGATCATAGACCTTGGGACATTATTCGCGATTAACTTCTTATCTAAGGCTCCTCGTGATCAGAATCTGCACATGTTGTGATCATGCGCTGCGGGGGTCAGATGGGCGCAGGGCAAGGGGCCGGGGGAAGATCCATTTCAGCACTGGAACAGATCAATTGTTGAGATTATTGGTTCTGTGTTGCGTTGATCGCAGAGCTCCCTGTAAGGTTCTAGCAGGAGGCTTGGCGACACGCTCTCGTGACTCCAGCTAGAACTTGCCGTTGGCAAGCGCAGGATCAGGTGCAAGTCCTTTATGGTGCGTATTGTCAGAGACTCGAAGGCGAGAGTAGATACCCGATGCCTCCGGTGGACCCCCCACCCTGTATATAGTAGCATATAGTAGCGGTATAATAAGGGTTTAAGAGTACCTGAATATCATCACCATTATCCCTTATAGTCACTATTCCTGGGTGGGGCCTAGGGTTTAGGGTTTAGGGTTTAAGGGTTTAGGGCGTCCACCTGACCAATACCTATCTTGGCAATGGTACCGCAGCCGGCCGCGGCCAGGCAGCCGAAAGTGCTGCAGCTGGCTGAGGTTACACAAGACTCGATGGGTGCCGACGCCGATGGAGACAGAATAAGGATTTAGGGTTTAGGGTCTAGGATTTAGGGTTGGGGTGTATAGGGAGTAGTGGCAAAGCAAATGGGGGATAATACCTGTCAGACGTGTGGAGTTGGAACAAGGGATCTTCGACCGAAGCTCTCACGTCCTACAGGAGCAAACCCTGGGGTTGTGCTTGAAGTCGAAACCCCTAAACGCCGGAAACGTGAGCTCTGTAAACCTTGAACTTTGACCGAGGCAAAGTTTGTGATTTGTTTGAATGATTGTACGAAAGCCAGAGACGAAATGTGGGTTATGTTACGCACTAGTCTCCCCATAAGATTGACCCCCAGCCCCCCAAGACCATGATAAAAAAACAACTCACCCTGGGGCTTATGTCTATAAACAACGCCTACATTGGGCCCCAATATCTACAGTAAGTTGTACCTACATTTGGCTATTTGGAGAACTAGGGCGAAGCGCCAAAACTCGAAGCGAACAAAGTACATCTACACTCCGTTTCCGCAACGCACGACACTTGGACACCCGAAACCCGAATCAAACCAATACGAAAAAGACTGGGTTCTACGTTAAATTGGAGCTTTTCAACTCACTGTTACACAGTCCGCGTGAGGGAATGCTCCCTGCATAATCCTTAAATCTAAGCCCTACTCTAGCCCTATTCTCCATTTCCCTAGGGGGGTTCAAAGATCTTGAAGGTTGCGGGTTTAGGCCCCAAAGACCATTCCGAATGTGGTAGTTGGGACCTACAGCCCTCTGATGTCAGTCCAAACCCTAAGCCCTCTAAACCCTATCAAGCCTAAACCCTTTCAACCCTAAACCCTATCAACCCTATAAACCCTAAAAACCCTATAAGCCCTATAAACCCTAAACCCGAAACCCTAAAAACCTAAGCCCTAAACGCAGGCTGTGGGGAGGCACTTCTTCTGGGCGCTTGGCCGGCAGTTCCAAAGGGAACATGCCAGAGGCCGGTTCATGGCAGGTTTTAGGGTTTAGGGGTTTAAGGGTTTAGGGGTCTAAGGGTTTAGGGGTTTAAGGTTTAACATTTTAGGATTTTAGGGTTTAAGGTTTAGGGGTTTAGGGTTTAGGGTTGTTGTATATAGGGAATCGTAGAGAATCAAGTTTAGAAGAATGGAGGACAAAGCGGAAACCAGTCTCCATATGGAACTCAGCATAGATTATAGCTAATTTTCTGTTAAGGTCTATAACGGTCTATATGAGATACCCTGCACCCTAGCAATACAAGGAATCTAGGACCATAATATTGGTAAGTATCTAGGCCCTGAACATACCTTAAACCGTAGACCCTAAACCCTAAACCCTACCGTGAACCTCAGGTCCTGGCATCCCCGGAACCCGAAGCACTGTGAACCTGAATGGGAGTTTCCCAAAATCAGAGTTTAGGGGGTTTAGGGTTTAGGGTTTAGGGTTTCCTAAAAGTAGGGGTACCTATGATAACGTCTATAGTATATCAGAGCCTGAGCCTAATCAGGGTTTAGGGTTATTAGGGGTACCTATGATTACGGGTACCTATGACGAGGACTAGTATATTGGAGCCTATATTGTGGTGCCCCCATTTTTGGGGGGGGAAACTACGTAATCCCCATCCCTGCCAGCATCGAGCATGCCGAAGGGTCACCTGGGATGTTCAACGCGGTTGATAGGGTTCAGGGTTTTAGGGTGTCAGGGACTTCGGGTGTAGGGCTCAGGGTTCAGGGTGTAGGGTTCAGGGTTTAGGGTTTTAGGGGTTGAGGGTTGAGGGTTTTTGGAAAGGTTAAGGGAATATGGATTAGAGATTTTAATGATAGACTTTGGGGATTAGGGTTAAGGTTTAGCATTCAATTGCAAGCAACCTTCCTGCAGGCCTCATTTTTGCGGGAGGAAGTCCTACTCCACATTCAGCTCCGTAAATATGCCTAGGGCTTAGGGTTCAGGAGTTCCAGTAGCCTCATGGCACCAAGAATGTATCACCGCAGGTATCTTGCGTATTTTGTGGGAGGCATGTGGATCTCTCCCCTCTACGGTAATCGTCTGCTAAGGGATTGGCTATATGGGTGCCAGGAATGCGATAACCATCTCTAAGGGTCCAAGGACCCAANNAGGGCCCAAATACTATAGTATTCATGGTATTTGGGCCCTAACGCCCTATTATTTTGGTCCTTGGACCTTGAGGGCCATATTTAGACGGCTTGCACATGTGGGAAGAGGAGGAGGCACCTAAACCCACCAAAACGCAAACCCTAAACCCCCTGGATCCCAAAGTAAACCCAAAGGGTCCAAGGACCCAAATAGTAGGGTTTCAGGGCCCAAATACCAATAATATTATGGTATTTGAGCCCTAAAGCCCTATTGTTTGAGTCCTTGGACCCTCAGGGTAAACCTTAGACCCCCCAACCCCAAAATGTTAACTCTCAACCTAGAGGGTCAAGTAGCCAAATGTAGCTACCGTTCACAGACACCGGGGCTCAATGTAGGCAGTATTTATAGACATGGAGCCCTAACTAAACCCCTAAACCCTAAACCCCTAACCGTAAAGCCTAAACACCACACCCTAAACCCCAAACCCTAAACCCTATCCTGAACGGAAGGCGTCCTCCAGAAAGTCGGTCGGCCGCGGCCGGCCTTGGAGAGGATCGGTTAGCAGAGTTGCTCGGCTCGAAAGGTGCCTGTCAGGGCTTAGGGTTTTGGGGCTCGTTGCTTAGGGTTTGGGTACCCCCCCCCCCTCAGTAACAGTTGGATAGTAAGTATAGTTTGGTTATATATAGCCCTTAATAGGATCCCCAATATGGACTGTTACTGGGGGGGGGCAGTACCCAACTTAGGACTTCAGGGGTTAGGGCGGGCTTAGGGTTTGAGATTAAGGGTTTAGGGTTTAGGGGGTTGGGGATTTAGGGGTTTACGGCTGAGGAGCTTGGAGTTTAGAGCTTATAGGGTTGAGAAGCCCGAGGGTGCAGAGATAGAAATAACGAGGGGAGCGTGCGGGTCCCTGTCCCTCGGGCTAATGTAGGTACTATTTACAGGCATTGAGACCCAGTAGACATTATTTATAGACATTGAGCCCCAGGGTATACAGTATTTTATACGCATTATAGGCTCACTTGAAGAAGATATCATATATGGTCCTCTGATATTTTGGAAGCAATGCCTGAAGAAAGTGGCTTTGCCCTAAACCCTAAACCTTATAAACCCTAAATCATAAATCGTTGCGGTGAAGCTGAGTGTTCACAAGCCCGTATCTTTTTCTTTGCATCATTTGTCTGATTGAACGGTGTTCCCCCAGTTGTACGGGAGAGGTAAGGTTTGGGTTTAAAGTTTAAAGGTAGGCTTCTGTGGTGTGCGGTTTTCAGTGCTCCATCAAATTTCATCTTAAACGTCAAGAACTGAGCTGCAGAACGGTCCTAAACCTCAAGCTCCAAGATGTACACCTTAAACCCCAAACCCAAAACCAGCCCTAAACTCTAAACCCCGTACTATATACACTACAGACAGACCCTAAACCCTAAGTTCTAAGCCTTAACCCAAACCCCCAAACACTACAGACCCTAAAGCCAAGACTCAAACAGCAGCAGGAAGTTTGGGCTTGGAGAGCCCCCACCTCGCGTCTATCCTACTGTCAAACACACCCGATTGGTACAGGATATATTCAAATTACCTTACCCTAAGGGTCCAAGTACCCAATAATCATATACTTTCCCAAAACCTGTACTATAATTACGATGACCCAAACCCTAAGTACCCAATTATTGGGTACATGGACCCTTGGGGTTAGGGTTTAGGGTTTACAGGTTTTCAGGGTTTAGGGCTGAAGGGTTTGGTTTACAGGGTGTAGGGCCGAGGATTTGGGGGTTACAGGGTCTAGGGCTTAGGGGTTTCGGGTTTACAAGTTTTATAATGGCTTAGGCACCCTAAACCCTAAACCCTAAACGCTTAGGGTTCAGGGTTTAGGGAAGGGCGTGGTGGTGTTAAGTCCTGGACGGGATGAATGTCCAAAGGGCATTTTGCAGATCATCCCAGGGTCTCTCCCTATCCTAAGGGTCCAAGGACCCAAATAATCGGGTCCCTTTAAAGGGTATATAGGAGGATATATGGGGACTATGTAGGGGTATATAGGATCCAAATAATAGGGTTTTAGGGCCCAAATACTATAATAGTATTGGTATTTGGGCTCTAAAAACCTATTATTTGGGTCCTTGGACCCTTAGGGCTATCTAGAGGCGGATGGTATGGGTGCTTTTGGTGTTTGGGTTTAGGGTTAAGGTTTTGGGTGTATCCCAGACCCCTGATTTTAAAAAACCCTCCCCTGAATAGTGATTGTAAAAGGGATCCTAATGTTAAGGCCCAGGCCCTTAAAAGGAGGGGGTTTATTAGTCATGGGTCTTCGTTAGGGTGGACAAGCCACTTGCATTCTAGACTTCAAAAGTTGCAGTGACGGTCCATGCAGAGAGCAGTCGTCAACCGTGCAAGCTGGAAATCTTGAACTTTAGAACCTTAATAGGGTCCAAGGACCCAAATATGGATTTTAGGGCCCAAATACCAATACTATTATGGTATTTGGGCCCTAAAACCCTATTATTTGGGTCCTTGGACCCTTAGGGCAAGCCACAAAAGCTTTCCGCATGCAAGGTCGGGTAGATAGCTTTCCGAATTTGACTTGCAGTGCCATTAGCCTCCAATCACCCAACCAAGGGTTTAGGGTTTAGGAGTTTAGGGTTTAGGGTAACAATGTTTCAGGCATTAAAAACCATGCAGATTGTAGTATTTGTGGCCTAAAGCCCTCCTATTTAAGTACGTGGACCCCCCTCATACCCTATCAACCCCCGCATATCCCTGCATACCCCTATAATTCCTTTAAAGCTGCATTGTTCGGAAAACCCTGATCCCTGAACCCTAAATCACTAAACCCTAAATCCTAATCACTCCCTCAACCCTAAACCCTAAATCTCTAAACCCAGGAATTTCCTAGATGTACTGCAGAAGCCTGGAATGAGAGTAGCATCATCTCTGTCCAACCACCGCACTTGCGCGGTAGAATGCGCCCCGCACGGCCCTGCTCTAGTTACCCCATAGACCCTAAACCGCCTCTTCTAGTTACCCGCCCGAGAGCTACCCACCTGAAAGCCTCTTCGACTTTGCTGGGTTGCTGTTAAGGAACTTAGAAATCTAGTTATCATTTGGGCTATATGGTAAATAATACGGTTTCCATGTTAGATAAACTTAGCTTAAGTTCCTGCTCAGCAACCCAGTTTGGCTGATTGCCAAGGTTCTCGGAGATGGCCTGATCTGGGTGCTTCACAACTCAGCACAACTCAGCCCTTCCCCTAGGGTCATGATACTTTAATGCAAGGGCCATAATGACGTGTAGGGTAATGAGCCCGTATAATCCTTCTTTAGCGCCGAACCTGAGCGGTTTGCGATACCTGCAGAAGCTAAGCAAGCGTTGTTTTCAGCTAGCAGACATACTTGGAAAAATCGCAGATGCCGTTGCACTACTCACTGCGCGTTGTTGAGTGGTTTCTGTATGTATATGCCTAAATTGGGTGTAGTTGTCCATCACCTCCCCCAAGCTTGGAAATCTCCCATTAAGAAAATTGCCATACATAACATCGCGCACCACAGTGGGAAAGTTTAACATGAGAGGGGTGAGGGGATTTCACTTTCAAGGGAGGGGACTACTTTGTTTTTGATGTAGGGTTCCTGGTGTAAATGTAGGACAGGGTAATGTTTCTTCCTGGAACAAGGAGGACTAAGATATGGTTTCCATGAGTCCACCGACATGTGTTGAGGAATTCCCAGAAGTTTCGCCAAGACGGCCGCGTGCTGGAGCTCAAAACGATATCTTCAACCCTAAGCCCAACACCCTAAGCCCTAAATTGCTCTTTAGAGTAGGTTGCTGTTAAGGAACTTAAATTAAGTTACTGCAATGAAGAAACCCTCATATTCATCCATGTCTTATATACCCATATGACCGTAACTTAATCAAAGCTCTTTAACAGCAACCCATTCTTTGGAACGCAATCTTCGTCAGGCAGATTCCCGAAGCGGGCGACATTTGTAGAAACATGGGGTTTAGGGGTCAGGGTGTCTTCATTCCCTGCTTACCGGTGGGGATGCTTGCAGTAGTGACGATTTGGTAAGTCCAAATATGAGGGCTTCAGGCTTCAAACCCTAAACCGCGTTAGTACTTTAGGCATGGAAACTCTTATGTTAGGAACAGCTGCAGGAAGGGAGTTTCCAAGGAACAGAGTTTATACAACGGGTATAAAAGGGGAAAAAGGGGATTGGGCCTTTAATAAGGGGCTTATAAGGCTTATGTAAACGCCCTACATGATAACTCTCCTCCTGCCATTACCTGAGATTATTGTTTGCGCAGTTCAAACCACTTCAGCACTTAGACTCCGAGGGACACGAGACGAGTCGCATCTTTTCAGTTAGTGGGACAGCTTTTATAATCTCAACGCTCATAGCAAGGACGCGATAACTCCTTGGGACATATAGCTTGGACCTCAGATCCCTAATTGTAAACGCTAGCGCGCGCCCGCCTCGGCTGGCGGGGCTTCCCACTGTAGGAACATATAAGTATAGATATACAGGTATTTAAGTTAGGTATATAGATACAATCATATGCCTATTACATACACA
>CAJNIZ010001486.1:0-28786 GCA_905231905.1 Symbiodinium pilosum
TCCATTTCTTATTCTGCCGGGGGGGAGGGGGGGGGGGGCAAATTATTCAGATCCTCGGATTAGGGACTATATTCCCTTATTCCCTACTAAGAACCAGTAAGGTAATGTGGTGGAGCTATCTGAATCGTGTTTGAATAGCAAGCATTTGAGGCTTTCGGGGATCCAACACGCGCCAGAGACAGGCACATTAAGCCGCCAGCTTCTGGCAAGATGGTCATGGCTTATAATATTCACTTTGAAGCAGAGTAACACTAGTGATGAGGAGGGAGTCAAGAAGTCCAGTTCTACGAGCGGGCTTCTTTACCATCAGGTTGACACAGCACAACACAGTCGGCAAAACCTAGACGCGGATGCGATGAGTTCCGTGCAGGTGAGCACAACCAGGAGGAAATAACAAGATTCGCCCAAAAAGCAGTGATCTCCGCTCCTGATGCATCCTCACTATGCTCCCCAAAGCAGCAGCCTCCAACTTCAAGTCGAGTGCCATGGTAACAGAAAGTTCAAAGATGGAGAACTGCCAGTTATGAGTGACCAGGCATCCCAGAGCTATCGGAATGTGCGGAGTCCCCTGAAAGATCACCCGTGCTTCTGGCAAATGTTCTTTGAAGACCGCTGAGGCAACGTCAGAGAATTGAGGGATCTACACAAAATCTTATGCTTAACTGAAGCCTAGAGGAAATCTATTCCTAGATATCAAGCTTTCCGGGTAGAAATGGTAGTTTATACGCCAATATGGACCCCAATATACTAAAGTCCTTATTCTAGGCACACCCATAAAGGTACCTCATAATTTGGGGAAAACCCCTTTTACCCCTTATTCGATCTACTTAAGGGGGGATTCAAAAGCTTTCCGTGTAGAAAGGCTAAGCATCCCCCACGAGCCTCGGGAAACTCAGCCAGGGCCCGCAACAACTCCTGCTCACGGACGTCGTGGCCCTGCCAGGCTCTTGGGTCTCCCGACATGGGAGTTTCCCCAAATTAGGGGTGTCCTTTTTGGGGATCCCTATAATAAGGACTATAATATATTGGGGGGTCATATAAGGTACCCTATTTTTTGGAAACTAATACATGGAACTTCACATAGCCCCCCTTTAAAAGGACAGCAGTCTGCTTGGGGCCAGTGTTGGGGAAGATTTCGTGCAATTAATCAGCAAGCCAATCCAACACTAGTAGCAGCCACTAACCATCACTGGGAACCCCGCCAAAATCCCCAACCTCTCCTCCACCCTCAAGCCCTTCAAAGCCCCATGAATGCGAGCCTTAAACTTTGCAAGCCCAGAGCCCCAGCAGTATCAAGGCATTGGAGACGTTGGACGAGCTGTTGCATCGCTAGATGTCATGGTCCCCTTCTATCAAAACTCTATTGCTAATCTGCCCTGCGCACAGGCATTCTTTTGCATGTGGATGGAAGCCTTTTGGATTCAAGTTCGCCTCGTGTTTGGTGTTTCAGTACGGTGAAGGCCTGAGCAACGTCAGGGGATTCTTGTTTGGGGCCCGGGATCGCTTTGGGTCTCAGAGTGCAGCTCGTTGGGGATGCGGGATGCCAAGGTTTACGCGGAAAGCACCGCAAACTTACCCTCCAGCGTGGATGCTTCTGCCCTTGCTTTTAGGTCAACTCTTTGTTCCCTGACGTGGAAGCCTGTAGCAATTTTCTAACAGCTTCGACATCACACCGCGTCCGGCCTCTGCAGGCATTGTGACAACAACCACCTGAGACCATGGCTAGTTCAGAGCTGGCGTTTAGGACATCCTGCTTAGGGCTTATAAGGTCTGGCTAGCGCATCCACCGCTGGGGCCAGCCCCATAATTCCTGACAAGGCTGACAAGCTGTAAGTCCCTCTTGCCCTGGGAATGAGGTCTACGTTGCAAGGCTTCAAAGGGCTGGTTGATGCTGGTTGTGTATGACTTGGTAGTTTCCCAAAATAGGGGGACCCCAATACAGACCCCAATATACTATAATCCCCATTTGTGCGGCCCTCCCAAAAAGGTACCCCTAATTTTGGGCAACCCCCGCTTCCGCTACAACAGCTTCAACTTCGCAGCGGAGGTTGTTCAACCCAAACCCTGGCTCGGCAATTGCCGAGGGTTCAGGGGCCCCAGCCAAACCCTATTGTTCAGGGCGCTATATTGCAGCTAGCATGATTTTCAGGGTGGAGGTATATTGGAGGTATATAGGGTGGTGCCTGAACCTGGTACTCTGTAGCTCGCACCCAAAAAAAGCCCTCAACCTCAGATATTGATGAGGCTCATTGGGCCCCGACATAAAGATCGTGGTATTCAAACAAGTTGTCACTATCGCTTCACTAGGCAAGAGACATCTACGATTTTCTGACATGCTTCGCTGCTGCCGCCGCCAACCCCTCCCCCCAACACTTTATCTGAGAATGACCCCTTTGCGAATCCGGGCCACCATCCATGCAGGGCTTGCAGCCAGCAGCTCGCGGCCAAAAAGCACCTCAAGGGCACTTTCTGAAAGTTAAAATGTCTAGGCAGTAATCATCAGTAATGTGGTGGAAATGATACAGTTTGTAGTTGTATAACACATGCAGCAAGAAGTCGGGGCGCAGAATTGAACATCAAGTCGCTGAGTTTTAAATTTTTAAAGACATAATCTGGTTGTTGCGCGGAAATTTCACAGCAATGATACTGCCATTATTCAGTACCGCCCTCACGAAGCCTCTTAGAGTGTTCCTCCTTGGAAAAGCATATCGAGCTCATAAGCCCCTAGTTCGGCGTAGTTACAGCCTTAATGATCCAAAATCCTACAGGCATGCGCCCTTTGGCCAGAAAGAACCGCTTCATGCAAACGCCCCAAAAAACCGTGGGATGTCCACTCCTCGTCATCAGCGTGCGCGACGATCATGAGCTGCTGGGGGCCTACCGGCCAGGCATGTTGGACCCCGAGCAAGATGGAGGCTTTGACATGGTTTAGGGTTTCGGGTTTGCTGGACATGTAATTGCATTCATGGTCTTGACTCGGGTGGACCACGTTAACGCTTGACGTGATTCTTTGGTAGTAAAGTCCTGCATGAGCTAAGATCCTGCCTGACTTCAAACATAGTAAAACCTCATATTTCCCAGCGTAGAAGCTGCCAGGAGTCAATCAGCGATTTCGGTATCAACAGTAGTATGCGCTGCGATGTTTCGAGTTAGCTGGCTCAACTTCTCCCCTGTTGGACGGGAGAAGCGCCTTAAGACCCCAATGCTGTGCAGTAGTACTGTGAAGCACTGAATTACAGGCCATGGCCACAAACGGCCCCCCGATTACTAATTACTGCATCATGAGTGGGTCAGGTCTCTAAAGAACAAAGTATTGTTTGTAGTCCCTTCCGCCCACCAAGGGACCCAAGATGTTGAGAAACCCTCACATGGTGTCACATGTTCTTTCCACGGTGAACTGCATGGATCCTCAGAAATTCCGTGCCGGAGCTTCCACTGTAGCCCACAAGCACTCTCATCAGTAACTGTTACCTATAACGCCCCCTATTATAGCTAGCCAAGAACCTCCAAGTAGAACCTAGACACACAAGTCCAAAACCTGAGTACTCGTGGTGACAAGCTATAGAACCGTTGCCCCCTGAGCTTTCCGTCCACCGATGCGTAGCCTTCATCATTCCATGTGTCCATGTGTGCTTGGTATGTGAACCCACCGAAAAAGGCTGTTCTCAGCATCGAGGGTCTGCACCTTTTAGTCTTCTTGCGTCACGCCCTTAAACTGTTCAACCCCAACACCCTAGATCCCCAAAACTAAATCCTTAACCCCGAAACCCCGCTCTGCTCACTCAGGCGCCTATAATACAGCATGTCCTGCCTTCCGAAGTTCTCCGCAAGGTGTGCGACCGCGGGAAATTGGGCAGCCTGCTGATCGTAGCTCGTGCAATAGCTGAAACCAGTCCAACGATCAGGCAAAGGAAAGAAAGCAGGGGACCAAACAGTGATCATCAGGATACCATACCCTAAACCATAAACCCCAAACCCGAAACGAGTACCCAGGGATGAGATTCCTACTCGGTTCAGTCATGCACAAGGTAATTGAGAAAAAGACAAGACACCGCCGCTCGCATCAAGCCTGCAAAATGCTGCGTACAACCCGACTTTAATGTGATTAGCTAACCTTGGATGGGCGTAGCTTCGATCCCGGGTGATACTAATGCTGTGGTGTGCCATTTTACAGATCGCCTGAAGCTCGCTAAATGGGCTGGATGTTTTGGAGAGGCTTCTTGCTGATGCTTGTGGGTCCCTATAACAGTTATAATCCCTATATAACCCCACATGTACCTGTATGATATTCTCCCCCTTAAGCACCACAATGAGTAGTTAGCTGCAGGCCTTTGCCATCTTGACATGTAAATGCAAACCCAAAGGGAACAGTTAAGGGTCAACCCAACCCCACCGTAACATAAAGGCCTTGGTAAAGGTTGCCCATCGGCGTCCACCTGAGCCCAGCAGCACTGGTCGTCTTAACTTGGTGGCGGTTCGTCGCGAATGAAGGGATGGGAAGGAACTTGGGAACTACCATTCCAGCTGTAAGGTTTAACGTGAAACGAATAGACAAGACTGTGGACACCGACGTAGCCTCAACGAATACAGAGGTGCTACGATACGGATTATGAGGATCGGTTCCTCCATTCCCTACTCAAAACCAGCAAGTCACGTGTGGGGTCAGGGGACGAGGGAGGGGCTCGAGAATGTATATGGAAGTTTCGCACAAGAATCCCCACAGAGCCCCTCACAGGGACCCCCATAAACTCCCTAAGCCATAAACCCCTAAACCTTAAACCTAAAACCCTACACCCTAAACCCCTAATCCTAAAGCCCTAAACCCTAAACCCTCCTCCTCTGTGGGGTTTAGTTAGGGTTCAGGCTCGGCATTGCCAGGTGGTTCGGAGCAATCAAATTAAAGGTACCCCAAGCCTAGGGCTCTAAGTCTGCGCTGGGCCCTGAAGCATACAACCCTAAGGGTCCCAGGACCCAAATAATAGGGCTTCAGGGCCAAAATACTAAACATTAATGGCATTTGGGCCCTAAAACCCTATTATTTGGGTCCCTGGACCCTTAGGACAAGTATTACGTACACTGAACGTTTTGCAGCCCTACGCGCTGGATTCTTTGCTTGACCTTGCCTAGACAGGGGACCCCTACATGCTCTCAACTCCCTTCATCACGATGTGATAGCTTGTGTAGCAGGAGGCTCTTCAACTTCAGCACCAGCAGCATCCTAATGTAGGGGCCTGTTCAACTAAAACAGGGTTTGGGGGTATCGTACGCTGTAATCATGTACGGACGTTCGCGAGATGATGTTGGTAATCATTCAGGCTTCTTGATTACACGGGTCGCTTCTCCTAACTTGGTAGCGACCCTAGTAGCACCGATGCGACCCTTGTCACGATCCCTTGGGATATGGCAACACACCCGACCATCCCTAGTGATTGACTTACTGGTGCTTAAGGGGGAGTGCGAGATAATTCTGGTAAGCCCAGCCCCTCATAAGAAGCCTGTAAGAGTCACATGGTAATAGTAACACGGTCCACATTCTGGGGTTGGGGTTACCAAACCCCCCAACCCTAACACCTAAACCCCAGACTTACTGGAGCTTACTAGGGAGTATGGGAATATGTTATATAGGCATTCTATGGGGCGCATATTCCCTTTTCCCTACTAAGAACCAGCAAGCAAACCCTAATCTCTAGGGACTTCAGGAGGGACCCCTAGTAGGGACCCTTAATCCCAGCATCATACATAACCCTTATATAGTCATTGTATAACCCCTATATCCCCAGGTAGTCCCCATATTAACCCCCATAAGCTCAAAATTGCGGATAAAGAGCCAACAGGCCCTCCTCCTTGGCGTTCGGCGTGGCCGGGGTGTAGGGGAGAGCTCCGAAGGCAAAAGCTCCTAGTGGATACCTCCAGCTCCATAAGTCAGAGATGCAATGCGGGGGGTCGGTTTAGGGTTTAGGGGTTTAGGGGATTAGGGTTTAGGGGTTTAGGGTTTAGGGGATTAGGGTTTAGGGGCTTCATGTGAATAAGGTTTGAAGGCGTTGTATACGAAACGGGTATCACGGGCAACACAATCTGAACTGGATGCGTACCGGTCGCTGGTCAGGTTTCACGTTGCAAAGGATTGTGGTCTGTAGCTAGAAATTCAAATTTGGACATGAAGGTCAATGACTGAATTAGTTCAAGGCAAGCTCGACCACCGCAACACAATGTCGAAAAACTGACCGGACTCTTCAAACTCTACAGCGGGAATCCTGCCAAGAGTATTCGTTTTTCCGTTATCTCCACCTTGGAAAGGTATCAGAAGATGAGTTCTTAAAAGGGATTCGTTTCCGGACTAGAAACTCCTTGTATATAGTGTTACGTCATAGATGATTTGCGGAGTCCTACGGCCTTTTGGGGCTCGGGCGCCACTTCGACTCTTGCCAGGCTGGGCAACAAACGTGCTGGAGTTTTTTTTCGAAGCCGAGTCCATGATTGATGGCTTTGCTTGTTTTTGGGTACACCTGCTGAATCTCGCGGCATTGCGGCACTCCTTTCTTTTCCTCCTTCTGCGAGAGTCGGAGATTTGCGGAATCAAGATTCCCAGGTGTAGTCTTGTATTTAAGTGTTCCAGTGGCCTTGTCAGTGTGAAAACGGTAACTTACAACTCCAGTCAGGGTCCTTGCATCAGCCCCACCACTAGAAATACCCCATTACCATCAACCCTGAGCCGTGTGGTCAACAAAATCCTCGAGGATTTCCCACATTTCCAAGTACCTCATAATCGTATCCTGCCCCCATATCAATAATACTCTTTACTATTGACAAAAACCCCTGCTCCCCAAACATGGAATGTCTAGAATCTCTGTCATCTTTGTTCCCATCAAAGCACTGCGAAACTAAGCTCCGAATCCATAATCCCTGAACCCTGAACTCCTGAAACACTTATCCGCCCTGAAATCCTAAATCTTTTGCCCTGACTCCGTAAATCTAGACTCCAATCCCTAAATCCTGAAAGCGTAAGTCCTAAACCCCTGAAACCCCTATATCTTAAAACCCTAAACTGTCATTTGGCAGCCAAAATGAAGTCCCAAGCGCCCATTGCTGGAGAAGCCCAGATCGACAGAAACGGCATCAGTCTCTGCCAGCCTCCGGGATGTTTTAGTCTCAGAAGTATGGGCCCAAAATATTCCAGAGGGTTTTAGTACCCAATAATTAGGTACTTGGGATATGGGTAATAGTAATTATAGTACTGGTTTTGGGTAAGTATATGATTATTAGGTACTTGGACCCTTAAGGTATGGGCCCCTGGGCCTTTTAAAGTAGCATAATGGGTCTTCATGGGTCGCCCTATTTAGGGGTCACTCGCATTGGAGGCTTTTTCAAAGCTAGGAGGTCTCTTTCCATCGTGAACGTGAACTATGTAAGGTTCAAGAACCACCCTAAAGCTTAAGGTGCTAAAGTGGCTCGATGATGGAGCGAGAGCTTTGTGGTGAGAGCTTGGGGGCAAGGACCTATTGCTCTTGCTATTTTATCTCGTTCTGCTGGGTTCAAGATACATGTGATTCAAAGTGTCAACGGTGCAGTTGGATTGGGCATCAAACTGCGCAACAAACAGATGCGAAGTAGAATCATCTTTCTCAACCATTAAGGACCTACGGAAACTACCACAACGACGGCTTTGCAAGGCGTCACAGAAGGGAAGTCTGGCTTTACACTCTGGTTCTTCAGGCACATGCAACGAGAAAAGGGCTGTTCATGGTTTGGAGTGCAGGCTCTTGTGACTTCTTGAAATTATTCCTTCTAGGGCAACAATGAGGCAACAAGGAACAACCAGGTTCATGAATCCCATACCATGCTGTTTAGTGGGATGAGCAAGAAGCTCAGGTTTCTTGTTCCCTTTGTGCCCAGAACCCGACAACGTGAAGCTTTCGGGGGTTATTTACTCTGAGTCTACATAACTATTCGTCCAATGAACAGCACAATGTGCTGTACACGTGTCATATGTATAGCAACCATATTCTGCAGGAAAAGAGTAAAAGACAAAGAAGTGAGCGAAATTTTCAAGATCGAGATCCCTAATTAGTTATGTGAAACACTAACAACAACAAGCTTGCAATGTGATACCTTTTGTTGATAGACAACCCCAGAAAGCAATAGCGAACCCAGACTGGAAATAAATTGGACAGGTAAAGTGCTGCCAAAGGGCTTGGGCAAATGAAAGCCGCGCTCCTGCGAAAGAGTTCGAGCTTCCAGTGCTGGCTGGGTCACAGTTTCAGTTGCGGTTTGTTTCATTTTTGAGAGTTCAGCGTTTGGGGGCGGGGTTGCAAGTCATGGGGGGGGGGGGGGGANNGGGGTGGCGTTGGGGTTCAGGGCTACGTCTAGCGCTTTTGAGGTAACACTATACTATGCATCATGCACCCCAGGAGAAAACTGCGAACAGAACAGCCATAGAACCGTCTTCAAGGGTACATGTCTCAAACGTTCCAGCTTCCATTCGTGGTCTATATCATCTCCCATTTCAGTCTCCAATTTTCTGTAAATCTTTAGGCCCGAAGCTATAAGCCCTTAACTCTACAAGCCAATTATTTAGCGTCCTAAATGAGACCGCATAAAGACAATCAGTCCTCTCCCAAGCCTGGCTTCTGCCACGCGTGCCCTTTTCTGTACTGGAGGGGCCTGTTTAAAAAAATAAGGGTTTTGGGGTATAGTACGCTATAGCACATTAGACTGTAAGGGAGTTATATCCGTAACTGTCCAGGCTTCTACATTACCCCGCTTGAGCCCCTAGCAATTTCTAATTCGTTGTTAGCACTAGATGGTGAGCAACATGCGCAAATCTAAAAAAACAACTTCTCTCTTCCTGCAGCAGGCGTACCCTCAACCCTAAACCCTTCAGGACCCGCAAGCTTAAAGGACCCTCTGCTCGAGGGAGAGTAAGGTGCAAGTCTCAGGTAGGTGGGTAAACCAAGAAAACGCTAGTGCTATCAGCTTTATCTTTATAATTCTACGAGACTATAGGATATTACCTGGTTATAATGCGCAACCCTAAACCCTAAACCCTCCCTACCTCGAGTTCCAAGGTTCGCAGGGAGCTTTTGGATTGTAGCGCGTAAGTCCTGTACCTCTAACACTAAGTATCTACAGCTTTGTGGGTGATACCTACGAAAAAAGGGGTTAAGTACTGCAAAGTTGTAGATACTTGAGGGTAAAGGCAAGCCCGCCAGCCCGCAACCCATGTTCGACTACCGAACCTCCAGGTCATCCCGCCAATCAAGAATCATGACTGCATGGTTTTTAACTGGCTTGGTATTCAAGACTTAGAGTTACCCTATAATTGGATTGAACCCTGAAAATGAAAGTCACAAATACCAAACCCTCCTACATCCTAAAACCCCCAATCACTTGATATCCTTATGGCACCTTCCAGGGATCTGCAGTATGTCGCACAGGGTAGAAGACTTCCGAGTTCAACACTCTGACCTGCGGGCGCGGTGGGATAGGATTTTTTGTTCGGGCTTTATGGTTGAGGAATTGGGACCTAAGGAAGTAGCAGTACGTAAAGTAAAGAATAGGGCCACTGTGTAGGGCTTGTGACGGGACGTAGCACATGACCTCGCACATAAGCTACACCAGTCGGATCATATACCCCGAAGCAAGCTTGTGTTTGAAGTTGTCTGAGTGTAGGTGTCAACTGGCCTTCTTAGCGCTCTAAGGGCCAAGCTGGCCGCCTACCCCCTTTCAAAAGTCAAAACGATAACCTCACAACGCGCCTTTACACAAACATCCCTATGCTGAATCCGGGGAGGACGGCCCTAAGCCCTAAACCCTAAGACACAAGGACCTTGCCAGTACAACCCCAGGCTACGACTTCCTGCATAACCCCAGCTTCGCGCCTTTTTTGGCGACCGAATAAAAGGCGAAAAGTTCTTGAAATGCTTGCGTGTACCATATTCTGGTAGGTACGCCAATGAGGTGATACAAAGCCACCAGATGATTCCGAACAAGCTTTCTGGTTCTTAGTAGTAGGGGGTAAGGGAATATAATCCCTGCATAAAAAAAAATCCCCTACCTGGACCCCCAAACGTGTAGGTAAAATAACAGCCCGAAACCCAGAATATTCGCCCAAACCGGCATTACCTTCGGGGTTCAGGTATTCCCTACTAAGAACTAATATGTGAAGTGGTTCTCGAGAGCAAAGACCTGGCCCAGTCAGTCTCTGAAGCCTTGTTTCAACTGGGTTGCTGTTTGAGGAACTTAAAGTTAAGTTACTATATTAAGAGTTATTAAGAGTATATAGGATTTGGGGTAGTTAGGATTCAGGTTTAGGGTTACTGTACCTATTACTAAATACTTGCTATAAACCCATATTCTGGTAACTTCATCTAAGTTCCTGAAAAGCAGCCAAGTCAACTCCTGAAGCTCTCCCATGCAAGAGCTCCCCTGCGCCTCTGAATCACTCTCGAGGTGGGCACCGGCAGTCAGAACATACCTTGCTTCAAAGACTTTAAGTTTGTACCCTTAGCGTTTGTAACCTTAGGTTCTGGGTCCAAACTACCCTTATCAAGGTCCATATATTCCATGGTTAAGGATTGAAACCCATGGGTACAAACCCTAAGGGTACAAAGGACAACTCCCTGATTGCTGGTTTGTTGTTGTTTTCGAGGTGGTCTTGTTGGGAAACTGTATTGTCATGTGTCATTCCGCGACCCTAACCCCCTGAATTCCTAGACCCGAACTAACCGATCCCTAGCAAAATGAAAACATAAGACCCAAACCCTGCAGGCAAAAAAAAATCTCAAAATGTCCGAGACCAAAAGATAATGGGATTAAGCGTTTAGGGCCCTAAACACAAAAGATAACTCAAGCCCACGCCCACACCTCAACCCCCCAAAACAGAACCTATCGCATCGCAGCCACGTCAGAGCTCCCAAGGCAAAAGGATCCCAGGGCCGACGGGCTGAGTCGATGCGGCAGTGCCTGGGCTGCTTAGGGTTTAGGCTTCTAGGGCTTAGGGTTTAGGGCTTAGGCTTCAGGGCTTGGGGTGTAAGGGTTAGGGTCTTTTTTTTAAGCGCGCCTTTTTCAGCCAGATGGACCGAGTGATGCTTAGAAACCTCAACCTTGTTACGCACAGCGTCCAACGGCAACAGCTTACATGCCACCTCAGGACTCCATGACAGAACCAGTGGCAGCATGGAAACGGCTTAGGGTCTGGGGCTTAGGGTTTAGGGTTCAGGGCCTGGGGTCTAGGGCTTAGGGTTTAGGGTTTTTACACCCGCAATTCTCCCCATACCATCCCCACCCCCCAAAAGGCCCATTCCTTGATTCCCTACTAACAGGAGGCAAAGCTTGTCATGGAACAGCCTCATAACTTGTAGAAGGAGAATACACGGATTATGCAAGCTTCCTTAAACTACATACTAACACGCTCTGTCATTAGTGGTTCTTGCATGATCTTCCACCTAGACCCTTGCATGTAGTATCTTCCTGGGGATTCCCATACTACGTCTTACCGTGGCATGCCTGAAGCTATATTGGACGGTCCAGGAAAGGATACACACTGAATAGATTCTGTATGAACAGGTGGGCGGATCTTGATCATGTTGCGGTATCCCTAAACCCTAAATGCCAAACCTCGTGTTTCCCGTTACGCCCACACGGCATGGTTCAGTTTTTTGTGTGAGCGCCCCTATTGCCCTCCGCAATAGGTAAAGGTCTCTAGGAGCGGGCGAACACATCACAGCTGGGTTTAGGGTTTAAGGCTTAGGGTCTAAGACCCTGACAAACCTCAAACTAAGCTAGTCAGGATTACAGAGGCCTCAACCCGGAGAAAAATCCTCTAGAGAAACCACCAGAGCCGGACTGCTAGCTAGATACAACATACCTACATACTTCAAAACCTGAAACAACACCGCTGTTGTACTGCTTTCGATATGAAGCAACATGTGGGCTTGGGGTCAAAGGTCACCACTGATTGCCCAAGCCCTAGCCCTTGAATCCTAAATCCTGATCCCTAAGCCCTAAACCCTAAGCCCTACTAGACCCTAAAGCCCATGAACGATGCACGCTTCGCCACTGACAGCTTTGAATCTGCCTCTCCAAGACTTGCCGAACCTGACTTGATTTAGGAATGTTTAGGGGTTTCGGGTTTTCAGATAAGGCTTCAGGGTTTCAGGTTTCGGGTTGCATCAAGGTTTTGGATTGAGGCTGAGTTTGTCGGCGGACCGGATTCTGTCAAAAAAAGTGAGTGGCGATCGAACTTGTGGTTCGCTTAAACTTGTGGACGAACTCTCTGCAAACCATTCTTCTGGTGCGAATGTCATCGGGATGTGTATTGGGATTTCACCCAAACTTCGGGACATGCCTGGGGAAGCGTCATGGTTGCTCGGTCGTTCCTCTTTGTGAAGCTCTGACATGGGAGTGTCCGTATGCGTGTGCGCAGCTCGTAATAACAGGGCTACCTGGGCTGGCGCTGTGCGCACTTAGACTTTGCCTTGAGCGGATCCTCCACCTTCCCCTTGCTGCACCTTCTTCGTGCCGTCAGCGCGCATGGCATGCCGACGGCAGGCGTGCTTCTTGCTGGCCATTGGTTTTCATTCGAAACTTCTTCACTACAGCCTGGAGCTTCTTAGCGCTGAAAAACAGTCTCGGGACATGAAAGCCTAGCCTGCAAGTCATTGGATCATTGGGCCAAGAAGGAGTGAGGATGTGAACATCATGTCACACAATGTGCGCACATATGACCGGGTCGGCGATGGGTGCGGGGGAGGGGTTCTTCAATGTGGCTCGGAGGAGGTCACTTGTGACCTCGCTGTCCTGTGAAGAAGGGCAGCTTCATGGCCAGGAGGTGACGGTCGGTCCTTGTCCCCTTTGGGGATGGCTACCTCTGCCGCACCGCGCACGCGAGCCGCCCAAAGCTCCAGTCCGTATATAGCCAGTGATTGCCATAGTGACTTTCTCATGGGAATGGCAACCTGAATTGAGCAAAACCCGCCTGAAGCTTGATGGTCAGGAGCGCCTGTAGTCAACACAGCTGTATTTATATGGTCCGAGCATAAGCACACGGCATATCTTCACTCACCATATCTTGCTAAGCGTACCATACATACACGCACCACAACCATGAAAAGACCCTATGCTCCTGAGTGCGAGGTTGGATTCTGGGGGGTCGCATTGCTTCCGGGAGGTCTAAGCATCAGAAGCCGTTCTTCTACTGCTAAATTTCTAAAGCCTGAAACCCTAAACCCCTAAACCCTGTTGAGGTGTTTACAGTTCCCCTGCAGACCTAAAGAATTACAGTCCAAATCTTCATCCCTCTACCCGAACCTCGTGAGTTGTAGCCTTTTTTGTGGTTTACGAGCTTGGGGGCTTGGGGTAGCAGCGAGGTCGGGAAGCAAGTATTCACTCAAGGAAGTGCCTCACAGGTAGCAGCCGGGATTGAAACCCTAAACTCCACACCCTCAAATCTACCTAACCCTGAACACTACAAACAAGTCCAGAGCCCAAAACCTGAGCCCGATAGCCCAAGTCAGAATGCGGCTCAGAAACCACTGAGCCGCGCTGCGCACTGGCCATAATGCCAGTTGCCTTTGCTTCTGCTGCGGGAAGGGGTAACGCCCTACACTACCTCCCCTAAGACTCCTTGACTGATCCTCAATAAAGTTGAATAAGGGAGAACCCAAACGGGGTAGCATCATGAGGTAGAGTCGAGGCGGAACCCATGAATTTAGAGGTCAGAGATTTCCCTGGGCTAGACCGCCCAGTGCAATTCCTGTATCCACTTATCTACTGCCAGCTGCTAGCCCAAGCATCTTCCATAATCAATAGGGACGGCGCATTCTTCTCAAGAAGCATAGCTATGTGGGCGTGGGGAGCATGTGTACACGTGGAGGACGCGCTGAAGGGTTGTGGAGGCAAGGTCCATTTCTTGCAGCTGAAGCTAGACTAAGCTCGGCGGATGGAAACTTAAACCAAGTACGTAGCTATAGAATGTACATATTTCCAAAAGCTAGGCTGGCCCACGCAATTATACCCCAGGTACGAATCATTGTGATAGGGAGACCCACCCCGCCAAAAAAAGATAGACTGTTTGTAAGCAACACTGATCTATAGATACCTTAAACCCCATAATGGGTTTCTCCAAACGCGGAACCTTTTGAGATCCTAAATGTTTCTGGGGGTTCTAGGCAATTATGGTTGGCTTCCCTAAAGATTGAGACTTCATTTCAGGGTTTAGGCTTTAGGGTTTATATTCATGCTCAGGGTTTAGGGTTTAGGGTTTATGCTTATGTTTAGGGTTTAGGGTCCACCCCCTTTTCTGCCATGTGCCTAAATAGGGCTGAACCCATTCCCTAAAGCCTGTGTACCCCGGGTTAAGGGATGACCCATAGAGCCCTTTGAAAGAGACCCCCCACTGTTTGGAAACGTCCATGTCTACAATTCAGCTTGATGTAGGGGCCTACACTGGCAACCATTTTCGGCATCTGTAACAATCCACTTCGAATGTTCATGTCATAAAACAAGCCTCAGTCTCAGAGTACGTTTGGGCAGGCATATGAGCTATAGTCTAAACTCCTAGTATCCCCCTTAAGAACCCCTATAGTAGTCCCCCATATAATCCCCTATACAATCCGCTTTTAAGGAGTTTAAACTATAGCTCATATGAATCCTAAACCCCTAAAACCCATGTGCAAGCTGGGCCAGAATCGGGTTTGTAGCTTGTAGGTAGCGGACCCAAACACTGCTGCCCCAAGGTGCGCACGTAAAAAACTCCAGTCCCAAACAGTGAGTTCCAAAGACCCGTACCTCAAATCATGAAATCCCAAACCTGTACACCCTGAACCTCTAACCCACAAATAAAAGGAAAACCCAGGTCCGGGCAAGCGACCACCAAAAGAGTCCTTCCAGCATGGGAGGGATCAACTTGATGGATGCTTAGAGGCCTTCATGGGGATCTGTAGGGATATCTAGCCCAGGCTTTGCATGTTAGGGTTGTGGGTTTGGGTTTAGAGTGGATTTCTCCATGGGCTTGTACGGGCACATGCCTAGACTCTAAACTCCCAACCCTAAACTCTAAACCCTCAACCGCCCAAATCCCCAACTCCCAAACCCTAGGCCCTACATCCTGAACCCTAGATCCCGAAAGCTAAAACCTCAGGGGATGTCACAAACATGAGCTGTATTCTAAACTTCTAGTATCCCACTTAATAACCCCTATAATGCTTCCCTATATTATTCCCTTATAGAATCCCCTTAACGGAGTTTAGACTATAGCGCATAGAATCTCCCAAAAATCGCATGCCCACTTCATTCGCTACACAACGCGCTGTTGACAGAAAGGATCTTGAGTCTTGAGTGTTTGTTTGCTGTCAGTCTTCCAGGTGTTTCAGGCCAGTACGCGGGTCGTTGTTTGGAAATGGTGCCCTCTAGGCTGACAAAAGGTTTAGGGCTTGGGCTTTAGGGTTTAGGGTTCAGGGTTTAGGGTTTAGGGTTCAGGTATAGACCCGATAATATGGCAATACTAGACTTTGCGCTAGTATATCAGAAAGGAACCTTTCATGTCTGGAGATCCCCAAATGGCCGCCGTCAGGAGATTTCTAGAATATTTACAAGCCTGTAGCAGTATAGCATTCGATCCTAAACTCGACTGCTGGCACGAACCAATCTTCAAGCTCATTCTGGCCTCAGGCTCGCACTCAGCGGCAAAGGCAGAAGACCCCCTGAAACCTGGTTTTTAGAACCCCTCGAAGCAATGCAGCAAGTATTTGAAAATTGTGGTCCACATGAGCCATTGTCTAAACTCCTAGTATCCCCCTTAATAACCCCTATAGTAGTCCCCTACATAATCCCCTGTATACCCCCCCTTTAAGGAATTTAGACCCTAAACCCTAAACCCTATATAACCCCGCCTTAAGGAGTTTCGACTATAGTACACATGAGGGAGCTGGCTCCGGGCCTCTCATTCTCCCAGGCGGCGACGAAACTGGCGCTGCCAAAGTGGCCTTAAGAATTAGCAGGATATAGGCTTTAGGGTTTAGGGATATCCCTAAGGGATTTGGAACCCCAGTAGAAATTATAATTTCAGCTGAATATTAGGATTCTAGGTAACAGAAATTAAAAATTATTTTCAGGAACCTTGTAGATATGAGGTCGGTATCCGTGCTTGGTGCGCTAGTAAGTGAAGCAGGAGGCTACTGGGAGCGCTTTATAGAGCGTATGGGGGGTAGCAATTGTTTGCTTTCCTACTCAACGCTGAGCAGACACGGAGTACGGTCAGGGTTCAGGGCTGTTGGGTCTGAACAAAAGTGAAGGGCTTAATTAGTCGGCTGAGACTTCAAAGCCCCGCTACGCCCGGCGCCAAGGTAAACCCTAAACCCTCCGAACCCCTCCGAACCCTCTCAAGCCTCCAGACCCTAAACCCTAAACCTCGCCCCTACAAGTCACAAGGCGCTCAGTTGCTGCCCCAGGGCGCTCCAAGAAGTTGGAACTGCCTAGCCTCAGAGCTTGAGGACTTAGGGTTTGGTTGACGGTCTTGGGCTCAGGATTTAGGCTTACGGGCTTTAGGGTTTAGGGTTTAGAGTTTAGGGTTTGGAGTTGAGGGTTCAGGGCTTAGAGTCTAGGGTTTCATATTTAGGGTCTAGGATTTAGGGTTTAGGGTTCAGGATTTAGGGACTGTGAGTCTTCAAGGGGCGTCGGGTTTTGAGGCCAGGGGATGTTGACGAGGCTTCCAGCAGAAACCTAAAGCTGGTAGAATACCGGGACTGAGTCCAAATAGATGTCCACATGCTACAGAATACACGTGGCAGTCCAGAGATTCACTGTGAACGAACATGAAGCAGGTCCTTTCAGCTGCCACCTTTGTGTCAGAAGTAAATGGCAAGCGAAAGAACATAACGTGTATTCCTAGTTAGGTCTTGTGGGCTGCAGTACTCATACAACAAGACTCAATTCATTCATCTGGGGATGTCTCAAGACGATCTTACAGAACCCTGAATAAGGACCCGTAGACCACCTATAATCTCCCTTTTGATTTGGGGTACCGGGCCCCCCTGTGTTGGGAAACTCACACGTGGCCTCACCAGGCTCAGGCTGCATCTGAGCTGCCAGATAGAGTCGGCATCAACATAGACACCGCCAAATGCCTCATAGTTTCCCGTGCTGAGCCCGGAGTTTACCATCCGGGCGTTACCCCCAAAGAGCGCTGCGACATTTATTCTGAGGGTATACGCGATACTCTTGGTTCTATGGCATCTAGTTCTCGACGTACCAATGTTGGAAGGCACCATTCGACACTGGATCCTCCCCTACACGCAAGCTAGGCCTTCCGGACTACACCCACCTTACTGGGACGTTTGTGGGCTGCAATAGGCTGCGACAAGTCGAGGTCAACTTTAGGTACTGGGTAGCAAGCAAATTTGGATTCAGTCCCCCTTAAGTAGATAAAATATGGCTTGGGGCATCTTATTAAAAGACCCCCATACACCCCATATTCTATCTACTTAAGGGGGACTGTACCTCTAGCCCCACTGAAAGTCGGTGCGTATCCACCTCCAAGCAGGACAATGAAACTAAGCCACAAGTGTCGGAAATGCAGGTTCTGGTCAAATTTAGGGTCCAGGGTTTAAGGTTTAGGGTTTGGTGAAATTAGAGCTACAATCAAGATTACCCCGACAAGTAATTGACATGGGTTCCTTGTTCCCAGAGAGCCCAAGACCCCTTAATAAGGAATATACCCTAAAAGGTACTATAGGGTTCCTAATATGCTTTAAGCTATATCCCTTCATTAAGGAGTATTGGGCTCTCTGGGTTGGCTAAATATATTCGGGACTATACTAAGCCACCGAAGGGGTTCCGATGTCCACCCCTAATGGTCCCAACATGCTAAACCTGGGCCCTAAATAGCATTCTGGAGGTGACATCTTTGCCTAGCTACCCATTTACAGATCGCAACCAACATTGAGCTATAGTCTAAACTCATAGCATTCCCCTTGACCCCTATAATACTCCCCTATATAACCACCTATATACCCCCTTTTAGTTAAGGAGTTTAGACTATAGCTCTCGTGGGAAACCGGAAGTCTTGAAGTTTGTTGGCCATAGGTCCAGAGGAAGCCAGGTGTGCTCGACCTCTCGCAGGTAGGTCTATGGTCCCCCTTAAGTAGATAGAATATGGGGGTATAGGGACATCTTATTATAATATACCCAAAGCCATATTCTATCTACTTAAGGGGGACTATACTCACGGTGAGCATGGGGGTGGTACATTTGAGTGGGGCGTCACAAGCCATACACAGGAATTTCATCAGCACGAACGAAAGGAACCTCTAGGCTCTCTGTGTACCTGCATGTTCAGGAATTTCCGGAGAGAGACTGCCAAGTCCCCAAAGAACACAAGCCAGGTCTTACACGTAGTCTATGGTCTAAGAGTAACTAATCATGAACCCCCACCCACCAAACTTCGCAAACACAAGTGGTCCACTAAACAATTCACTTGTTTGAGTTCGATCACCTTGTATACCTGATGGAAATCACTGCAGTCCGTACATGAACGACAGTCACTAGCTCACCAGTTAATTAATGGACATGGGTTCCTTATTAAGAACTATACTAAACTACAAGAGGGACCCCTACTGCTTAATACTAAGAACCCTGCATGCCCGTAGTATACTATAATACCATGACTCCCAAGGTATAAGGCAGAATTTTAGTATCCACCGTACGTCCACCCTCAAGGGTCCCTTAATTGATATTGACAGTAGCTCACACAGGGTTACCCTCTTTCAAAGCCACTGCAAGGATCCGTAACGTAGATCTAGATGGCCACATCCTAAGGCCCGAGACCCGAAAACCATGAGCTTTAAATCCTAGGCCCTAAACCCTAAACCTCAAACCTTAAAACCCATATACTGAACCCTAAACCCTAACCCCCTACACGAGACAACCCCCAACTCCTGGCATCCCCAAACTCTAAACCCTAAACCACGGCCCTTCCCTTACTGGTGCTCAAGGGACTTACCATGATCCTTATATGATAAACATATATACCCCCAAAAATAGTCCCTGTAAAAATCCCATGTCTAATTACCCCCAAATAGTTTCTATATAATTCTCATATATACCCTTATAAGACTGCCTATATTCACTCCCCCACTCCATCTTGAGCACCAGTAAGTTGCTTGCGGCCACCGGGCGTACAGCAAGGCGAAGCGGATCAGGTCGGATTGGCCAGCCAGGCTAGTTTCCTGTCAAGAGTGGGAGTGTGGAAGCTGAACATGGGTACGACTACAGCATACATAGGGCTTTATATGGCTTAAGGGGCCTGAATATGTGGAATAGGCAATGGGAACTACTAAAGGGGTGAGTTAAGGGAGAGTGGGGGAGCGGATCTCTGCAACCATCCCCACATCATCGCCTATGTGACTCGTCCTGATTTAACGCCAGCAAACCAAGGGATGGTAAGCCCAACGCATCGCAGGAATCTGGCCTAGGGTTTGATAGGTCAAGGGTGCAGATGGGGCGTTCCAAAAATTATAGGCCCCCTAAAGTAGATAGAATAGGGCTTTGGGTCTACTATATAATAAGATCCCCATCTACTCCATATTCTATCTACTTACGGGGACTAAAGGTCCCTCTTTAGTTCCCATACTTAGGTTCATGTGAGCGATACACTAAACTCCTAATATCCCCGCTAGTAACCCCTACAATAGTCCTCTATACAATCCCCTAAAAAAGCCCTTTAAGGAGTTAAGACTATGGCTTATATGTTGTTGGATTTAAGGTTTAGAGCTGCTACGGCGTAGGGTCCAGGTTTCTAGGGCTGGGGGGCCCCAGTTTCTGGGTTTAAGGTAACATTCTAGACCAGGGATGCTCAGTTGATGGTTGAAATTCGGGTTTTGGGTTTTGGGTTGAGGGTTTAGGGGTCTAGGGTTTAGGGTTTAAGGTTTAGGGAAGTCTTGGTCTTTCAGAGAAGTCTGGACCTATGCATTAAGCGGTTTTGCAACTACAAGGAAACTAGCGGTCCAGAGAGCAGAACAGAGTCGAAGCTGTTGCTCGCTCGGGTCTAGGGTTTAGGGTTTATGGTCGGGACAAGATGTAGGCTTTGAAGCCTGGGCCACGGAATCCTGTAATAACAATAACTAAATTAATAGTAATAATGATAGTATTCATAACAGTAATGATAACAATAAGCATAATAATAGTAATATCAATAGAAATAAGAATAGTATCGATCCCAAGCCCATCTTAGCTCAATGCAGGCCTTCAGCCATGGAAACGCGGAAGCCCCCTTCAAACATTCAACTGGGTTGCTGTTAAGGAACTTAATTTAAGTTACTGTATTGGGGAAACCTTATTATTCACTATATATACCCATTATGGTAACTTAATTTAAGTTCCTTAACAGCAGCCCAGACATTCAAACAACAATCCCTTCTCCCATTCCTAACCTAAACCCACCCCCAAAACCACTATAGATCACTAAGCCAATGGACACCTAAGCCGTAAGCCCTATAACTTGAGCATTTTTCCCTGACAAACCTTGCAACACTTTAGCATAAGGTACCAGAAACACTGTTCCAGTCAGTTAGGCTCCTACATAATCTCGTGCCCAGGCACCTATGCCTAAACCCTAAACCCTAAAGCCCCTAAACCCTAAACCCCTACACCCTAAGCCCCTAAACCCTGCACCCTGAAGCCCCTAAACCCTAAACCCTACACCCCCAAGCGCCTGGTCATAGATGCGCCGCCAATCCCTTAGCAACTCATCCTCCTCTGCCGCGAGCGCTTCGAAAACCTGCGCTTTCACTGGGGATCCAGTTCTACAAAGAAACTGTTGCAAGATTTAGGGTTTAGGGTTTAAGGTATAGGGGTCATATAGGGGTTATTTAGGGCGATATGCTACTGGAAAAAGAAATGGAAACTGCCATATTGTAGTAGGGTATATAAAGGGGTTATATTCAAGTCTACAAAGAAGACCTGCCTTGGGCACTCAAGTTTATTTTATACATGGTACCAATTTTGCTGTACCGTAGGGTGTAGGGTTTAGGGATCCGATTTAGGAGGAGGTTGGAAGGCGGAGGGGATTCAAAAAATGGCGGGGGCATCTTTACCTGGAATGCTGCGCAAATGGCCTAACGTGAAGGATGGGTCGAGTAAAGACGCCTTGTTGCCCAAGCCGCTGCGCATGATTTAGAAGGCAAGATGTAGGGTTCAAGCAACAGGCTTGTTCCCCATTGCCTTTTTTTTGCAGACAGTAATCTTGCAGAAAGAAGTCTTCAGCAGGGAATGGCATTTTCCATTCGTAGCGACGGCGTTTGTTTTTGCGCAAATCAGGTCCAAAAAGAACACCCGAACATTCAACGCTGGTGACAATTGTGAACGTTGGCCTGCTACCAAAGCAAATCGCGGATGTCCTAGCAGCACCGAGCTATCGTGGTATAAGGGTCTTTGGACCCATTTCGCATCCTCTAAGAAGGGTAAAGGCGATCAAGTAGCAGCAGCCAGGTGAGCCCAAGGCGATTATCCCCAAAAAAGGCAATAACTCTTGGAGTTGTTACAGGGAGTGGCTTTTTTACTGTCTTTTCACATGAACACTCCATGTGTACACTCACCGATATTGCCAGGAACCCACTAGACACTCATCAAAGACTGCAACAAAATCCTGCCTGCTAAGTGCCTTTGTATCTTCTCTACCCAGACCCCTGGGAAGATCTAGCAAGTAGATCCCCCTCAAAGGTTCCTGGAAAAACCATAGTAGTATACGGTACCATATTGGGGGTCTACTTTCTAGATCCTCCCAGGGGTCTGGGCTTAAGGGCCTCTCACCCTTCACACTCAACCCTTAACCCTGTAAATCCTAAACCTTATAAACCCTCCAAACCCTAAAAGCAGTCCTCCCAGGGGCCCTAAACCCTAAACCATCAACAAACATGCACCCAAGGCCTGCCTCCTGTTTCGTTTGCCAAAGGCGATGCACCCAGATGTCCGGAGCGAAGAGCGTGTAGGCCTGACGCCTAGCTTGGGGACTTATAGCCGCCCTTAAGTAGATGGACTATGGCTTTGGGCCCAAAGGCTTTGGGTAAATTCTAATAAGATCCCCATATGCCCCATATTCTATCTACTTAAGGGGGACTATAAGGACTTAACGTGTTTGGGGCGTTGAAAGAATTAAGGTGCTGTGCTTTCGTAGGCCGTGCATCTACTTGCAGGCTGCGCTGGAGGTATATAGTGCCCCTTAAGTAGATAGAATATGGGGTATATGGGGATCCTATTATAATATACCCAAAGCCATATTCTATCTACTTAAGGGGGACTTTGAGTGTAGAAGTAGAGGTGAGGGAACGTTTGTTTCTTGTCAATTCTGGTAAAAGTCCAAAATGAATTCGAGTCGCCATAGGGTACAAGGCAAACATGTTCTGGGCAAATTGATCAAGATGCTGCAGATGATAATGATAATTAGTACTGGTAGCTGTATGATAATGATAATTAGTACTGGTAGCTGTCGGAGTAGCCTTAAGAAAAAGACGACCAGCCGGAGTAATACTGGCAACAAGAACAATTCATACAACAATGCTACGTGGCACTTAGGACCCCTACTAAGGGTTAACCTTTTATGTACCTAGAATAGGAGTATGAGGGAATCCTCAAGGGTTAAGGGTCTAACGTCCAAGCTAAGTCGCTAAGTCCCAAGGAGAATGGTAGGGATATTCGTAGCTGTGGAGCTGGGAGCAGGAATGCTACAGAAGGAACAACGGGCAGCCTTTGCAGACGGAGCAAAATACTAACAATGCGTGCCAAGAAGGGATAACTGCAATACTACCAAGAACCGGCAATGATTGTAAAGAACTTTTGAACTGTGAAGAAAGGTGACAGTAGTAGAGATAAAACCATGGAAGCAGCACGAGCTGCAAAACAGCAGTGCGGGCAACAACTTTAGTGAAATTCCCTACCATGTCGTCAAAAGTGACATCACGAACAATGGTGGTGTTGTGAAATCGGTAGCGAAGAAGTAGCTACAGCAAACAAATTGAACCCTGTACGAACATCTAACAGTCTGTATAACAAAGGTAGCAGGAGTACTAGCGGCAACACATTGACGTTCGAGTAACTGTAGAAAAACGATACTGTAGGATGGTCTTGCAACCTGTCGTAGTAACAAGAGGACAAGGGTGATAATAAGTAAGGAGAGCGGTGTTGACAACAGACAGCACATGAGCGAGAGTGATCATGATGGCGAGTACGACAGCATAGTAGCAGCGAGAGTAAGAGGGATGGCAGAGGCTATAACCTGAACAGCTTAAAAATCAAGACCAACATCAGCATCATAGTGACGAGAGGAATAGCGACGACATTGGTGATACGAAGAGTTACAGCCACAGCAACAGTACTTGAAGTAAGGTTGATTCATGTCTCTCTTCTTCCATTGCTTCCCTCCCTCCCTCCCTTCCTCCCTGCCTTACTTCCTTCCTTTCAAATTCTCCTTCCTTTCTTGATTTGTTGTATGGATATCGTATAATGTTGGGATGCTCCACCTGAGAGCCCGGTATTGAGCCAAATTCGAGGACGCTTCATGCTCTGGAGCCTTCAATTCCCACACCTGAAAAAGATACCCTCCGTCCTAAGGCGCTGACCCTAAACCCCTAAACCCTAAACCCTAAAACCCTAAACCCTAATAAGGGAGCAGGATGCAAGCTCTCCAAGTTGAATAAATGGTTGATACTCCCCCAAACTAATATGGAAACCCATCTAGCCTCCCTTTAAAGGGACTGTAGTCTTTATAGGGCCCTTTTTGGGTTTCCATGTTAATTTCCGGGAGGGTATATTATGGACCAAAACATGCGCAGCGCGTGACACCTAGAATGGCTTCGAAGCTGTCCAGTAGTTAAGGAATGGAAAATGAAATGGAAACTACAGGATTTCTAGGGATTCTGTGGGGGTATATAGGGATTATAGGGTATACATTGGGGTTTCAGTAATGGAGGGTGCAGTGCTTCCACAACCTTGCATGTTTAGAATTTGAGGATATGGTCTTGCTATGCAACATTGGGGGATTTCCCAAAATTAGGGTACCTTTTTGGGGGGGTCCCCATAATAAGGACTGTAATATTTTGGGGTCTATATTTGTGGTGAGGGACTTAGGGAAACTATCATCTACGTACCCCATGCATGGATCTATGCTAAGAACTTTAAAGCCCCTTCTGAAGGGGATATGATTTGCAGGAAACTTTCGTTGAAGTGGACAGTACCTTGAAGCCCCCTGCCCTAAACCCTACCCTAAGGCTCCTAGGACTATTTGGGGCTTTCTGGGGCAAGGTTTGGGCTTTGGGGGCTAAGGTTTGGGATCCCCTCACGGAAGTCCAAGAGCCTCAGGGTAAACCCTTAACCCAATACCCCTAAACCCTGAATCCTATACCCTTGAGGCTATCATAACCTGAGCCCCTTGTTGTCTCTGTCTCAACACCAGACCCCAAACCCTAAACACCAAAAAGCCCAAAAAACAACAAGAACCATAAGCGCCCAAAACTGTAAAAATTCTGAACCCTAAACCCTAAACCCTAAACCCTAAACCCTAGACCCTGAACACTAAACTAAACTCAGAGCCAGGGTCCTGCCAAGTGCCGATGAGAAGGCTTGGAGCTCCGGGTCCAAGCCAGACCTGGAATCTTTTTTTGGATTTTAGGAGCTTAAGGTTTTTGCTGTATTGGGGTTGAAGGTGTTTTAGGGTTTTAGGGGTTTAGGGCTTTAGGAGTTTGAGGTGTTTGTTGTTTGGAGATTTAGGGGTCTAGGGGTTAAGGGTTTTAGAGGTTTAGATTTTTAGGGCTTTCGGGGTTTTTGAGGTTTATAATGTTTATGGTTCAGGGGTTTTAGGGTTTTTGAGGTTTAGCGCTTTAGGGGTTTGAGGTTTTTATTGTTTGAGGATTCGGGGTCTAGGGGTTTAAGGCTCAGGGTTTTAGGGCTTTAGGGGTGTAAGGTTCTAGCGGCTTAGGGTCAGGCACGTGCCCCAAACTAACTCAGAGCCCATGGAGCTCCCAAAAAGGCCCTATGAAGAGCACTGGCCTGTTATAAGGGGGGTTCTGGGATTCTATTTGGGCCCTGAAACGCACTGTCCTCAGGGGGCTTTAAGGGAAGTCTATAACTTCTAGTACCTCTTGGGGTAACTGTTGCTACCGGGGGCAATGACCTAACCTATGGGTCAAGCAAGTGGTATATACTTCGACCCCTCAAGGACTGAAATGGAAACCCTTTAGCGCCAAAAAACATATATTCTCAAGATGTTTGAGCCCTTAACCCTATGGGTTCAAGGACCCACATAATAGGCCTTTAGGGCCCTAATACTACTAATATTATACTAAAAACCCCTACTATTTGGGTCCTTGGACCCTCAGGGTAAGGATGTTGCATTGAACCTTGCCAACCGCTGCTTCCCATCATGTAGCATCCACTGCACGGCTGTCAGCTGAGCAGGACTTAGGGGCGAGTAAACCCTGAACCCTAAGCCCTAACCCGAAGTTTAAGCGATAACCCCTGAGTCCTGAACCCTAAAACCTAGGGTTTCAGAGTGAAATGGCTTCAGGCGTGGAAGGGTTTAGGGTTTGGGGCTTGGGGGAAGAAAGGGCTCAGGTCCTGGGCACAAATTATGCAGCATCAGGGTGTGACGAATTTCAATATGTGGGCTGAAACTCTGGTCGGATATTCAGGACAGATCCAGGGTCACCAAGTCTTTAAAAGGACTGCTCACGTGATGTATGTAGCGAATTAGAGGCAAGCTATGTTTGGTTCAGGGTTGAAGGTTTAGGGTTTATAGGGCTTAAGTCTCCAGAAAACGATTTAGGATTTAGGGCTTCGGAGTCTTCAGCTGTTTCCTGCAGACCTTGGCATGGCCTCAAGACTTCCTCAATGCGCCGCAGTCGCTGGAAAGAACCAAGCAAGTAAGCAGTCCTGCCAACACAACCTTATACAGCCACTCGCAACACAAAACCGTTTAAAGCCGATAAGTGAATTTCGTCGTTCCCATGCATGGGAAGTAGATCACCATATACACCCTCTACTCTCACTCTGGAACTGAGAAGGAAACGAGCAACTTCCTCCCCCCCCGCCTGATGGATGAGCCTCGGAATGTTGCCCGCCTGGCCTCAAATTGTTCGTAGCCACGTTCAGATGTTTTTGAAAGGGCGGGGAGGGTATTGGGTATCGGGAGGGGGGGTCTGAAAGAATTCTTGCCAAAACATGTCAAACCCAGTAAGGATTACATCGGAGGGTCCCGGTGTATAGGAATTCCAGAGAACCGAAAAGAGAGGGCTTGCTTGCATGAAGCTATGTTCATGTGTTCATGAGAGGTTGCTGCCCTTTGAGGTTGCTTTTCGGTTCCATTTCTTGTTTCACGGCGCCCTGGCTGCTTTCTTGCTCGAGGAAAATGACCACAAGAGGTTCCTGATCAATGTGAAATGCTCAGGCTCTTTTTTGGGCGTCTCCTATACTGTTAGAAAGACTACTCTATTTTGGGGTATGTAACGGGGACATCCATTTCAAAAAACATGTTGCAGCCAGTCCTTAAAGCTCAGCGTGGATCTATTGAGAATAAAGCCACTAAACCCTTAACCCTGCAGCTGGAAAGTTCACAGGTGAGTACTTTCCACAGAGACATAAGGACTTCCATAAGACCAACGAGAGTTGTGCAAGTGGTATGACCACTACCCACCTCTAAACTACCCACCTATACGACCGTAGACTAAACCCTAAAACCTAGACCCTAAACCCCTAAAACCCTGAACCCCTAAACCCCAAACAATAAACGCCTTAAACCCCTAAAGCCCTAAAACCCTAAACCCTAGACCCTAGATAGGCTAGCGGGTCAAGCTCCAGAAGCCTTAATCCCTAAACCGGTTTAGCCCCAGCGCGAGGAATCCAAGGACTTGCTTGGTTCATACCTAGGGTTTTGGGTTTTGGGGGTTTGGGGTGTAGGGTTTTGGTGGTTTGGGGTTTAGGGTTTTGGGGTTTTGGGTTTGGGGGTTTGGGGTGTAGGATTTTGGTGGTTTGGGGTTTAGGGTTTTGGTGGTTTGGGGTTTTGGGGGTTTACGGTCTAGGGTTTTGGGGGTTTATAGGTTTAGGGTTTTGGGCTTAGGGGCTATCATTCAAGATGGGTGTCTCCTTTGCTGGCTCCAATTGAGGTCCTTGAACCAACGGTAGGTTTTTGTATTTCTCATACGGGCAGTTCCAAAACATGTCACTGTAGTAAAGAAATACTGCATATCGGACCCTGTATTCGCGCCCATGTTGCGGGGTTGAAACAGGCTCCGAGCCCAAATTCGCAAACGTGTCTTCGGTTTTGGAATCTATCTGTGTTTCCCTAAGGTATCTGTGTTTCCCTAAGGGTCCAAAGGCCTTAAAACCCGATTACTTGGGCCCTTGGACCTTTCAGATTCTGAGTGCTTAGGTTCTTCCGCTTCAGGATCAGAGGATTAGGGCTTGGATTGTTTTGAGAACCGGGCTCAGGACGTCTGATTCTGATACCAAGCGAAAGGAAGATCTGTTCATGCCTCCCCTACCCCCAGGGATAGACATCTAGATAGGTTTTCAAATGAAACGGGAGTTCAAGCTTGCTGAACCCTACCCCACAAATGCTTCAGCTCCAGCAATCCCCTAAGCCCAAAACCCTCCTACACCCGAGTTTAATTTAGGGCCCATGACCATCCGCATGGGTGGAGTCTACACGCGTATTAGGTAATGTGGGACTTGGTGCATCAACAGCAACAGCAACTACCCTAAACCGTAAGCCTGGACCATATCAATTCTGGCAACCTCATGAGTGACATCCTGTTAACCCTAGCAACCTTTGGACTCTCCAGATGGCCTAGAAACCGGCCGCGGTCTGGCATCGCCCGGTCAAAGCGCCCTCGGGGGCCCAGGAGGCGATACCTGCCGTGAATAGCACATGTCGTATACGGAGCCCAAGCAATGAGAACAGGGCATTTCGTGGGACGTCATACCTCTGAGCTTACAAGGAATTTGAAAGGTATTCTTAATTCCTACCCTGGGGGCTTCTACCTTACCAGTACCTCCTCTTAGTAGCGCTGAGGCTCTGTGATCTTGACACAGACTTAACCCTAAGTCCCAAATCCCGAAAGCGGAACCCGATGCACCCGAATCCTCATTCATAGGCCCAAGAAGCCTTGAACCGTAAGAAGCCGAAATTCAGAAGTCTAGAAATCCCAAGCCCAGTATCCTAAACCCTAAATCCAAAGCGTTGAACCCTGATCAATCCCAAGCCCGAATAGTATTCCAGAGCCCATGAGCCTCAGGCCCTCGATCGCAGCTGCACTCCGCACCCAAAGCCTTTCTAAGGCTCTCAACTTGGGGTCCAGGGTTTAGGCAAACACTTGCAATGATTGGTCCAGCGTTTAGGGTTTAGGGTCCACAGTGTAATACTACTAGTTTATTATTAGTATGATGAGTATTACTGTTACAATTATATTCCCAGTTTTGTTACTATTAGTATGTCCTTGGGGTTACAGTAAAGGCTCGAAAGTTGGCAGATACTTGGGTTAAGGGTTTAGGATTTTGGGTCTGATTCTTCAGCTTTCGTGCTTCTAGTGCACAATGTGTTCTTTTCGGGATCTCTTCTGTAGTGCTACTGGGAAACCATGGCAAACATTCTGTGGGCTGCTTGTTCAGTTCGTTACTCGTAAAACAAGGTACTTGCGTCTTTCGCCGCCGTGAAAGGAAGGTAGGTAAATTTATTTTTAGGGATAGTCAGAGCATATGCGGCCTCAACTGTAGGAAACACTGGCAAGCGTGGCGATTTTGGGAG
>CAJNIZ010001487.1:0-10959 GCA_905231905.1 Symbiodinium pilosum
AAGGGGGTTATATGGGGGATTGCATAGGGGAGCATTAAAGGGCTTATTAAGGGGACACTAGGAGTTTAGACTATAGCTCACATGTCCTCAACATACTGTCAAAATGAAATACTACTTGTATACTTACTGGGTCTTAGGGGGGATATATCGGGATTATATTCCTTGATTCCCTACTAAGAACCAGCAAGGATAGGTACGTTGCAAAACGGGAGTGTAAGCCAGACAAGGGGCTCCAGGCTAAAACCTGGCAAGGTTTTGCAGTATTGCTGCCTAGCCATGCAGAAGATATGACTGCAGCCCTGTTGATGCTCGCAGCCCTAAACCAGCCTAAGCCCTCTAAAGCCCCCCAGCTCTAAGCCCCAAAAGCTTCAATCTCCCTCCAAAATTCAAAGCTCCTACTCGCTCACAAACACTGGATCTCCGAAACCCGACTTCTACTCCCTGAACCCATCAACATCTAAGCTCTGCAGCTGGTTGAGTTTAGGGTTCAGGGTTTAGCTCCTACGCCTAAACTCCATGAAGCCCTTAGCCCTCAGGCCGCTAAAGCCCTAAATTCTCCCTCAGAAACCCTCGAACCGGAAGTCCTCCGCAAAAAAGATACGGGTTGGTCTCAAAATTATGGCCCCCTCTTGGTTCTAGATGATTTTATGGCACCTAATATTTACGGGGACCAAAAGGGACCATAATTGTGGGAACCACCCATAGAGATGGAGCCGGGTAGCCGGGGTCCGCGTTGATGAAATCCGCTGTCCACCAAAGCGGCAGAGGCTCGTCTGGGATGAGGCTGGAATTTAAGGTTTATGGGTTTAGGGGTTTAGGGTTTAGGGGTTTAGGGGTTTTAGGGTGTTAGATTTTAGGCTTTAGTACAGTCGGTACCATTTCCAAAGGCTCCAGTTACCGAACTAATGGGAGCTGTGTTCTATATACCCTATAGTTACAAAGCCCAATAGCCTACTAGTTAGGTAACTAGGAGCCCTAAAGATTTCTAGACTCTTGGGCCCGAACTATTTTCGCTTGCAGAATTGGATCTCTAAAGGTTTTGCACACTGGTGTTCTTCCTCCTGGAAACAGTCGGCCTGTTTAGGGTGTAACGCTAGCTACGCTTCAGTGGGGAAACCTCGGAACCGATGGGTTTAGACTGCTACGCTGCAGGTTGATGGAGGCGGGGTTCCACTAATGACAACCCACCTCTCTGTTAGCAATAACAAAACGAAGTAATTGACAGGGGGACTTGGGGTTTCCCAAAATTAGGGATACCTTTTTGGGTGGTGCCTATAGTCTATTGGGGTCTATATTGGGAACCCCCTATGTATGGAAACTCCCATGTATTCTCAGGTGGAGGGATTTCGGGCATCCAGATGCATCCTGCCCAAAACTAGCATGGAACCACATTTCTCAAAACCCTAAACCCTAAACCATGTCCGCAAAACCTCACCTGCACACCCCAGACCTGGAAAGCCAAATCATTGGAAAAGCCCTCGGCCTTGAAAAGCTAAAGGTGACGCCCTGATAATCCTTAAAACACACTGAAGCCCTGTGAGGCTATCCCCCCAGAAACGTGCCAACCACCCGCAAGACCCCAACCCCCTGAACCCCCAAACAATAGAACCCCTATATAGCCCTAGCTTCCATGCAACTGCCCATGTTCTTGCCTGTTTGATTCTCCATTCTTGGGGCCCCAAACCCTAAACCTAAAAACATACACTAAATCCTGAAACCCTAAACTACCCTAAGCCCTAAACCCTACAAATCCCCTAACCCCCCCCCCCCTTGTGGCCAAGGCTCTGGGAAGCTCTAGGCTTTCCATCAGAGTGGGGATGGAGGTCTTCAGGAAGTCCTGCAAAAAGTATGGGTTGTGGGCTCAAGGTTCAGGGTTTAGGGTTAGGGAATAAGGGGAAATAGCATGTAGTATAGGGTTTTAGGTTTAGGGCATATAGGGAACAAGGCACTATAGTATACAGTAGAGGTTTTAGGGTTAGTAGGGATAAGGGAATATAGTATAGGTTCCTGGGTTTAGGGCGGGATTATACAAAACAATATATAGTATAGGGTTTAGGGTTCAGGCTCTCGGGCTAGCAGGGACGAAGGGAATCTGTTACATAGGGATTATATTCCCTTACTCCGTACCAGTCACCAGAAAGCTGATAGGTCAGGCCCCCAGGGTTTGATGTATTGTTGTAAGGGGCTTCCACACCCTAAACCCCTAAACCTCTAGACCCCTAAACCCCTAACCCTAAACCCCTACAGACTAAACCCTAAAACCTGACCCCCCAAACCCTAAACCCTAAACTTGAACAGAACGGCAGTTTGGGATCCTAATGCTTATCATGGCGATCTTCTGTCAACCTGTTTGAGGGGCTAGAGGGGTCAATCTATGGTTCAGGATTAAGTAGATAGAACATGGGGTACATGGGAATCTTACAATGGGTTTAGGGTTTAGGGTTCAGGCCCTCGACCCTAAACCCTCAACCCGGTGAGGGATCTCGTTGGGAAGTCTTCAAGATGACCGGATCAGGGTCCTTTGGTTTCAGGTTTGCATTTGGGGGATGGGGGGGTTGTTACACGAGAGTTGCAATGCTGAACCTCCTATAAACCCTTTTCGGTGGATCCTGCTCTGCATGGAGGTCTTCAGTGAGTCCGAAGGCAGAGACTATTTTTTGGGAATTTCGAGCTTTAAGACTGATGGAGTGTGGGGTGGCACTGGGCCCTAGAGACAAACCCAAGAAAACCCCAAATCCTAAAAGAGCCCATACCCTGGGCCAGACACCCAAGCCGTCATGAACCATGCCTTTGGGAAATCAGCAGCCCTACAAACGCGAGGCAGTTCTCGTTGCCTCAGACAGCTGCTTGAACTCCGGAGCATCCGGGGCGTAGAAGGTGTATCTGGCAAGGACGAATTAAGAATTTGGTTAACCGGAAAGAAGAGATGGACAAAACAAAAACTACTCTATTCCTCTTGGAGCTTATATATGGCTATTGCCCTTCCATCATTTCTTCCTAACCAGAGGTAAGTTTGAACAACCATGAGGCATATCTGACGGCTAGAACGTTTGTCTCCCAGGTTCAGCACCTAGGGATCGGCCATCTCTCAAAACACCATTGTGCTCAATGGAAGGAACCCCCAACATGCATTCAAGAGCCCTGAACCTAAGCCCTCACTAAACTCTAAACCCTAAACCAACGGAGTAGGCGACGTTCACGTAGCTGACCCCAGGATTCCAGAACGAAGGGGTCGCTTTTCAAGGGACCCCATATGAGCTATAGTCTAAACTCCTTCAAGGGGGTTATTTAGCGGATCATATAGGGGAGTATGATAGGGGTTACTGAGGGGGATGCTAGGAGTTTAGAAGATAGCCCATATTTTGTATGGATCGTAATTTAACTATTGGGGTTTTTACTCTCTACCTTTTAGGTCCATGTCCTTTGTTTCGTGGTATATAAACCCTAAGACCTAAGCCCTAAACTGCAAACGAGTTCTGTACGGTCCAGGTAGGGCGCAGGCTTCAGAGCTAGAAACATTGACTGAGTCTAAGGTTGAAACCATGGGCCTCAAGTACGGGTAGGGTTTAGGGTTTAGGGTTGAAACCATGGGCCCCTAGTATGGGCCCTTGACCCTGGGATCTTTCTATAACCCTATCTGGGTCCCTAGAATCCCCCGAAGAGGCCTAAGCGCCCATGGTAAGGGCCCATGACTGAAACAGTGCCAGGTTCAAGGCTTTAGCCCTAGGGTAGAGTATCTTGGGCCCACAAATCACCACTTGCGCGTGTCTACGTCCCACCCATGCAACGCTTGTGCTGACAAGTTGCATGGAGCCTGTGCCTCCCACTGCTGAGATACCGCCTGCCTCATGACAAAAACGTCAAAGGCCAACTCTCTGAGGGTGTAGGGTTTAGGGTTCTTGAGTGGCTCCAGATTAAAGGGAAGCCCGAAAGGAACACCTAAAACCTAAACCCTAAACCCGGAACCCTAAACCCTTTGGGACTTCAGAAATTTTCCAGGGGGTGCACACAGCAAGGCAAACCTTGCTGCCCAAGCCCCACTACCGGTTGAGGGCTTAACAGTGAAGGTGCAGGAATTTAATGGCTTCCCAAAGTTAGGGTCCCATTTTGGTACCCCAAAATACTGCCGTAATAAGTTAATACCCCAAAGGGCCCATAATCTTGAGAATAACCCATTTAGTGGTTGAGGATTTAGTGGTTGATCTTGGGTACTGCCCCCAGCCTGTAAAATTCCATCTTCCGGGTCATATTAAAGGCTATACATATAACTACATTATGGATATTCTCCAACGGTTACAGAGTGCAGTACCCAAGATTGAAAACTGTTCTATGATGGCCTTTGAAGCCCTAGGAACAACAAGAGGACATAGGGTCCTTATGAAACCAATAAGGGATTTTGTCAATTTAGTCCTCCGTAAGTAGATAGAATGTGGCTTTGGGTATATTATAATAAGACACCCATATACCCCATATTCTATACCTGAAATAACCCATTATAGTAGTTTCCGTGTTTTTCTTCCATCATCCCCATATAACCCCAATCATACACCCCATATTCTATCTACTTAAGGGTGACTAGATCCCATTGGCCAACCCAGCTTCAATGTTCTTTGGGTTTAGGGTTTAGGGTTCAGGGTTTAGGGTTTTCTGAGGGTTTAGGGTTCAGCAGGCAGGAAATCTGAGCAACGAACGACAACCCCTTTTGGGCAAGGTTTTTTTTTCTGTTCCCCTCCCCGGATATTTTATGAAGCCAGTCCACCTAAAAAGCAGAAAGTTACATGAAGTTGAATGGTCCAGATATACTATGGCTACTAGAGTATGGCATGTTGGGCATATTCATGGTGGCGGTGAGGGTTCATTGTACAAGGGGGTGATCTGATAAGCGCTATGTTGGGGCTATATTGGATGAACCACTTAGGGGTATGACCTTAGGGGTACAAGCCTGAAACAGTTGTGACCTTTAAACCCTATAGACCCTAAACCCTTACCCTCTATCCCCGAGACCTTAACACCTGAATGCGAAGCCCAAGACCATGAAGCCGACCTTCGGCTTCTTGTGAATGATGCCAGTGCAGGTGTCGCCGATCCTGTTGCTTCTCTTCATGTCTGCGTTTATCACAATAGGGGGTACCCTCAGAACCATAAGCAGAGGAAGGGGTCATGAACCGATCGTAAGGGTCCCCCCTTGAGGGCATTTTGAGAAACTCCCATGTACAGACCAAGCAGCAGTGTATTAGCCGCGGGGCTCAGAGCGCCCTTAACTCTGTAAGTTCCCTTAACCCAATTGAAGGGTCAGAAAAATCCCACCAAAATGATCCCATTACTAGATTGAGGCACATGGGGGACTATAGGGAGGGTCCACTTTTAGATCCTTTAGGGTTCCAGGTAAGTCTTGGCAGAGAACCTCCTCTAGTCTTATAAGGCCCTTTCTAGATCTGTTTCAACATGTTGCACACCACAGCTACCAAATTCGCAGAGAAAAGTAGAATCCAGAACACTGAAATGCGCAAAGAAAGGATTCCAGCTCTGAGGCACCCCCCCCCCAAAGCTTGCAGCCAACAGCCCCCAAAAAGGCTCAGGCAAACTTGATAAGCCCTGCAACTTGGAGAATAGATACAAAGTTCTAACACTACCTGAGTGCAACCAAGGATCATGTTCATGCGAACTTCGCCTGCGGATTAACCAGACATGCGGATTTGGGGAATATGGGGATTTCCCAAAATTCGGGGTACCTTTTCGGGGGTCCCCATAATAAGGATTATAATACATTGGAGTCTATATTGGGGTCCCCTTATTTAGGGAAACTACCATATGGGACAGGGCGTCTACTATGGCTTTAGTGGACCTACATGGAAGTGATTGGGCTTTTTGTCATGGATCCTTCCGCTATCATGCTGCAACATATGAGAGACTTTGTCTGCCAGCTTTCACGGCGTTTGGGATCCTAGCTATGTCTTACTTGTACCTGGACACTCCACTGCCGTGACTTCCCAGGTAGATGATACATTAGGTTGGGCCCCCTTCCGCTGATAGTGACCACAAGAAGCAATAGTAATTATGTTAGGTCCTTATATGTTCCTAGTATACTACTATTAGTGGGTGGGGGCCCAACCCAAATGATACACGCTTCAGCACGCATAGAAGAGAACAAAACCTCAGTTGGAGGCTGGGGGCTGCGTTTTATCCCCTTCCATGAGCTCCATGAGGGGTTTTTTGTAGCCCCAGACACTAAAACAGAACTTTATTATAGCCATATGATAATTATAGGCTCCTCATTATAAGGGTTTGGGTAACTAACAGCACCTTGTTGGTATAGGGTCCGTTTTAACAGCAAGAAAAGTGGAACTTATCTTGTCCAAGGTGGCATTCACTAATTGCCGGACCTGACCTCGTTCCTCCAGATCCTAGATTCATATTCACAGGCCACCAAGGGACTTCGAAGCCTGAAAACTGCAATTAGGGTAAAGGGTTTAGGGCTTAGGGTTTAGGATTTCAAGAACCTGGAAAAACTAACTAAAGCATCTGGAGACCCTTGAGGCCTCGAAGGCCTTCTCTCGGCACTTGAATTTGATGCTTCTTTATAATCCCTAGCCCCTCTTTATCCCAAGCAGATATGGAACCGGCACATAGGCCCCTTCAAAATGCACAATAATCTGTATACCTTGAACCGCCATGAGCCTTCCACGATGCGCGGACAAAAGCGTTGGTCCACCAACTGACCACCGGCAGCCTGCGGTAAAGTTCTGGATGTGACACTTTAAAAGCGCTTTCGGAAGGGATATACTGCCTAAGATGATTGTAGGAAGATTCTACGCTTTTGCCTTGAGTCCCGGTGTTTTCCCATGCAAGGGGCTATAGAACTACTCTCATCCAGCGGTGCTTTTGCGCTTGGCTTTTAAGCCTCCATGGGCCCTTGGACCTGGTCTTGGGAATTTATTATATTGGGGAAAAATATGGGGTTATATTGGGATACTGGAAAATAAAATGGGCACTACTGTTTAGGGTCTAGGGTTTAGGGGCATCCCCATGCATTTTGGCATTCAAGTCTCAGGCTTTAGGATCTTGGCTGTTTCATGTGAGAGCCATGGTCTTAATGCCTAGTATCCTCCTCAATTAGCCCTATAGTAGTGCCCTATATGAGCCCTTAGAAGCCGCCGCCAGCTACACCCTGGTGGTCACTTGAGTGAGAAAACGCACGCCTGCGAAAACATACCTAGTAATCCTCTCAGACTCATGATTGCTGAAATGTCCTGAAGCATGCTACATCAATTCTCAGTCCTTTTCTGACAGCCTTTATAAGCAATCAACGAAAAAATCTTTCAAATTGGAGCTCCAATCAAATCTCCCATCCACTACCCGCTCCCCAACTAGCATGAAACCCACATGTCCCCATGGCTATCATTCGGGTAGCGGCCCCGCACAAATGGACAGTGGACAAAACCTGTATACACCCATCAACAATATTCCTAAGGCACCCTGTACACTCACCAAAACCTACAATACAGCCCAATCTCATGTAACGCGCTGTTGAATGGCCCTTAATCTATCTAGGCCATGCCTTGGTAGCGCGCCTCATCCGCATAATAAAGAACTCCTGAACATGAACACAAGTGTAGGGGTGCACTTCTTCTACACCTATGCAATGCAAAGGAACGTTGCTCCTCAGTATTTGGGCTTTTACAACATACAATCCAGTGAGGCTCTCTGTAACCCCTGCTTTGCTTGGGGAACACTAAGCCCCAACCACCTACACCCCAAACCTAAAAACCTAAAAACCTATTGTTCATCAAACCTCTGAACTCTAAACCTTAAACTGCAAACCTTCGACCCTAAACCTCAAAACCTGAACATTAAACCCTAAACCAGGAGCCCTAAACGTGAAAACGCAAGCCGTGTGTTGTGAGACTAACACACCCTGCCTTGCCGCCCTCAAGGTATTTGCCGGTGCCAATAGTGTCCTGGGTTAAGGGTTTAGGGCTTAGGGTTAAGGTTTAGGGCCCAGGGTTTAGGGTTTAAGATTTAGGGTCTAGGGTTTGGGGGTTTCTCAAAACGGGCTTAGGGGGGTTTAGGGTCTAGGATTTGGGATTTCTCAAAACAGGAGCCACTGGGGACCCTTCAAAAGGGAGGTAGATGCAGCAACCATATACCAGTTACCAAGATATGGCTGCCCTTTTATGCCCCCCCAACCAAAACTCTGAACCTCCGCCACATTGGTAGGGAGGATCCCCAAAATGATACGCAAGCATTTCCGTTTTGGGACTTTCAATGTCTTCGCTCGGGGAGTTAAACAACTCATGCTCAAACCTTCAGCGTGCTCTTTACACAGGCCTGGTCTTTCTCTTATTCAAGTATATCCTCGATTACTCGAGGTGCCCTAGAAAGGAGCACAAGTTTGACGACCTCCCATATGAGTTCCCTGGTAGCGGGGCTCCTTATCCCAGACACGAAGTTCTTGTCCAAATCCTAAACCCTAAACCCCAAATCCTAAACCCGAAACCCTAAACAGACACCACGACCTGAGATTCTACGGTACCCACCACCCTCCCAGCTTTATATCAGCTTATGCCTCACATGCTTGATTCGGCAATTGGGATGTTGCAGGCTTGTGCTGCAATTGTCCCTCAAACCCCAAACCCTAAATAGTAGTTTCCATTTTATTTTCCATTCCCCCTATATAACCCCAATATACCCCAATATATAACCCCAATATACTATAGTAGTTTCCATTTTATTTTCCATTACCCTTATATAACCCCAATATAAGCCCCCCAATGAGTGGGGCGTTCTTGTGTCACGTGCAAAGATGGGCAGCATCTGATTCAAGAGGCCGCTGGAGTTCTCTCTGAGTGAAGGTGGGGAAAGGACATCCCTTCAGGGTTTAGGGTTTAGGATTTAGGGTTTAGGGTTTAGGATTTAGGGTTTAGGGTTTAGGATTTAGGGTTTAGGGTTTGGGATTTAGGGTTTAGGGTCTAATAAACACCTTCAGCCTGAGATTCTTTGTGCTGCAGGCGTCGCAAGAAAATTCCTGAATTGTTCCATACTCGGCCGGCTGCTGTCTTCACTGGGAATGCTGCCAAGCGCAACCCTCGATCGTACATATACACACACACACACCGAACTACCAACAACACCTGTAAGAAGCCGCAATCCCTAAACCTCGCAATCTTGGCCAAGTGGCCCACTTTCCCGACTTGGCATTGCGGCCATTGACGCAAAACTCAATGAACTCCTGAGTGATGCACGGGCGTTATGACTGTTGATTTGCTCTGGGGAGTGTCCAATCAGTGTCAACGTCTTAGGCTTTCAGGGCTCAAGGTTTCGAAGATGAGGTCTTGGGGTTTAAGAGGGCAAAATGCACCTGGGCATCTGTGATTCGGGGTTAAAAGCGCAAGGCGTCCCAGCTTCCGATGTCACTTGAACTCATGATGCAAGATGCTGAGCCAAAAGCTGAGCCCTAAATCTAAAGCCTTCATTTCGTAAACCTTCGCTCCTCAAAGCCTGCAAGAATTTGCGGAATTTAATGGCGTTGGGGTTGTTGAGGGCGCAGAGCTCAGAATTAGTTTTGGTCGAGGTTCCTGATACACGAAGCCCGAGGGATAGCCTCTCTTGGAGCTACAGTCACTGCTCCTTAAAACATGGCCTAAGGTCTAGGATTTCATGAAAAGTCATGGGCATCCCATGATACGAGCTTATCTTCCCAATTTAGGCCATGCCGAGGGAAAAGTGACCTTGGATCAAATCCTCAACCTAACTACGGCAATTAGGGCTTTGAGGGCCTTTAGCTAAGCCTCGGGATCCAACCCCAATGTAATTGTTATTTGCATAAAACCTTAGACCTTAGGGGTAAGGATAGACCGTTTGCAAAGCGTTCTTAAGAACAACACCCTTGCAGCTGCAAGCCCAGTCAGGGACCACTGTAGAAGCCCGAAGAATTACTGCTCTTCTCCCGTCAGAATCTTTATGTGAACATTTCCGCCCCCCACCCCCAAGAAAGGCAGCTTCCCTTTGCTATTCTGCGTCCTTTTCCATTTGACGCTCCACTATTCAATTTTTCAGGGATCTGCATCCAAAAAACGGAATCCTCGGCCTTTGAAAACATGTTATACCTATCCTCGCGAGGTTGCTAGCAGCTCCACAGTCCTGGCACATAACCCTCAACCCTAAAGCACATAAGCCTAAACCCTAAAACCTAACTTCTAAAACCTAAACCCTGTACCCTAAACCCCATTAACACATACCGAGTCTCAGCCACAGTATGAGTTTCCGAGTGGTTGTCGCAGGCCTATCGCTGGAGCGTCAGGCTTAGATCTTGCAAGCCTATGGGTGTGCACTCAAAGGGAGTCTCTCAAAATAGGGGCCCTAGGGGAGCTGTTGAGATTCTGCGGAGATCATGGGATCCTTATCAAGGATTCTATGAAGATTTTTTGCCAATAGCCATATCGCTGCTACTTTCACTTCTACGTACTATGTTACACGCAGTTGCAACATGGAACCTGGAGAAAATGTAAAAGGCAATAATAACAGGGAGTTCGTGCATGCAGGTCTAGGCAGATTGTTACACAACAGCGTTGCACCCCTGGCTGTCATACAGTTCGACTAGGAATCTCCAAAGCCACGAAGATCTAGGGCCGCAGTCATACGCAGGCCGACACATCACGGACAAGATGTCCTCCTGTCTTACATGAAGCCTCTTTGGCGCATGCCTGCCGCTGTTGAGCTCGATGACTTTGCGGGCTTCGGTTTGTGGCATGCCTTAATGGTGCAACTGAGTGTGCTTAGACGCATAACCAGGGGTATCTACCTTAAATCTGCAGGTCGGGGACAACATCTGAGCATCCGGGCAAAAAGGTTATGTACCAATTCGCCCCAAAAACTCTTGAACTCTCAAACCTAACCCCTTTTCCGTCCATTTGCGCTATAGTCTAAACTCCTAGTATCCCCTATAATAGTCCCCTATAT